>ML423973.1:0-100326 GCA_005239525.1 Nicotiana knightiana
AATCACACAACCTCCCAAGATTGGTAGTACTGAGTCACGAACTCTAACTGAATACAAACAAGGTTCTCAAGGTCGAATATACAATATTGTTCGAATAAACGTTGACAATACAATAAAATGGAAAGACTCCAAGGGACTGAGACGACCAAACAACTCTACCTTGAATCCTTACGATCACACTCTAACTTTGTTCGAGGCCGATATCTCCAATATTGTCACGACCCAATTTTTTCCTCCGTTGGGTATCGTGATGGCACCTAGTCTTAAGGACTAGGTAAGCCTAATATTAAATAAACATAAATCATAATATCAAACTTTTAAATGCTTTTTGAAATAACTATCTATGCTTTGAACATCTTCCCAAAATCCGGCGAATACAAGTCATAAGCTTTAAGGAATTTACACTAAAATCTCTAATTACCACTGTTCGGAATAAATACAACAGTGTATGAACAAAATATAAGAAGGTGACTCCGAAACCGCGAACGCTGAAGCGGTTTTATCTTGAGTCTCCACTACAGCAACCGCGCTGCTAAGAATCACTTGGTCGGCAATGCGAAAACCTGGAATCTGCACAAAAATGTGTAGAAGAGTAGTATGAGCACACCATAGCGGTGCCCAGTAAGTATCAAGACTAACCTCGGTGAAGTAGTGACGAGGACTAGTCAAGACACCCACTGGTCTAATATAACAACATGAATAAATATAGAAAATGACGGAATATGACATTTGTACAAAGATTACACAATATAATTAACTACATAACAATGTAATGCGGGAGGAAAATAATGATAAATCGACGGAATATCATAATATTATACAGAAAAATGGACGGGAACACAGCCAAAAACCGAAACCCACAATACAGTAATAACAAATAATACTCAGCACTGCGATAACCTCCACCTCTGACCTTAGCCAACAATTTAATCAAACCTTCGAATATAACCTTTCACCCACCAATTTATATTAAAGACCTTAAATATATTCGTTTCAAAATAGGAAACTTCTTTTGAAAGGTACTTCCTCCGAATACGTATATATATACTTTACAGGAGGGAAGTCTTTAGATGTAATTTCTTCAAGATAGCGTTTTAAAAAAAAAATACTTTCCCAATGAATGTATTTCAAACTTAATTTCCGATTGAAAAAGTGCAAGGCATCACCCTTCGTGCTTTCACTCTCGTCCTTCCCATAGGAATCGACAGATACGACACGTAAAATTAAGCAAATTAAGCATGTAAAAGACATGGACAATGCAACAAAAATTGAGATAAAAGTCAAATACAGGACAACAACAATAAGTCACACCAAATATGTAAGTACAACAATAACAACTCGAAGTAAAGGCACAATGTATACACGGGGAAACAAATATCACATCATAATGCATTTCCCTCGTCCTCACCTGCACGGAAACACCCTTCGTGCCATGAACTCACAATAATATGGCACGGCATCACCCTTCGTGCATTATCACTCAATCACAATATCACGCACGGATTCACCCTTCGTGCTTTTACTCTCAATAATATGGTACGGCATCACCCTTCGTGCTTTTACTCTCAATAATATGGCACGACATCACCCTTCATGCTTTTACACTCTTTCCTCACATGATAATGAATATAAACAATGGCACGGCATCACCCTTCGTGCTTTACACTCTTTCCTCACATGATAATGAATATAAAAAATGGCATGGCATCATCCTTCGTGCTTTACACTCTTTCTCACCCAAACAAATGAAATGATAGCATTCAGACAAGAGAATCAATAGCATAAACAATAACACAAACCATAGGAAATGAACAATAATGGAAATCATACTGTCCCGACAAGGGAGTCAACAATGAAAACAATATCATCCCGGCAAGGGAAACAACTATAACCAATCTTTCTTAATTAATTAGCTTCACAAAATAAATCCCAACTCGAATCAATGCTCCGCAATAGGAAATGCCAAGACAATCATCAACATGTATAATCATCAAGTTAAGCCTAAGTAGTGCTTGATGAAAGATCATATCAATCACAATATACGACCCACGGGCATGCTTGACACCAACATATAATACTCCAATTACTACTAAACAATTATAGGGCGAGATTATGTTAATTCTAGTCAAATAGGTCGTTTATGAAGGAAGATATAGCATGACGGTAGAAAAGGTAATTTCTTCAGTTAAGTCAATTAAGATCAAATAAGCAACAAGAGAAAACTAAGCAAGTAACTTCTAATTTAAGCAGAGAGAGATGAACTAGCAGTCAGAACTCAAATATAACAAATACAACTTCATACACAGGAAATATAAGGACCTAAGAATCCAAAAGGCCAACCTATTTGCAAATAAGTCAGAGTACGCACTCGTCACCTCTCGTACACGGGCTACAATCAACATAGAAGACTCAATCCAAAGGGGTAGTTCCCCCACACAAGGTTAGGCAAGATACTTACCTCAAAGACGATAACCTGGTACTCTAAAATGGACTTCTCGGGCGAAAAGACCTCCGGACGGCTAAAAATCCACTAAAACAACCATTCGAATTGTGTGAAAAACCCTCAAAGAATCGCCAAGAACCGAGCTCTAGAAGTCAAAATATGATAAAAAGGGTGAAACCCTTGATTTTGGATTATATTCTGTCTGCCCAGATATTTGAATATTGCGATCGCGGACCAAAGGATGCGATCACATAGAAGAAGAAATACTGGTGGCCAAAAAGGTGTAAAAGGAAAATATGGCTAATGTCCAATTTGCACTATGCATTTGCGAGACACTTCATGCGATCACATAGAAGGAATTACCTACTGCCCAAAGCTACACAATGCGATCGCGAAGTAGGGGATTCGATCGCATTGAAGGAATAATTTGATGCCCAAATGACAGAATAATGCAAACGCGTACTGAGGAATGCGAACGCGTAGAAGAAAAACTTGGGCGGTTGATAGGACACTATGTGATCGCATAGAAGGAAAAACAGCAGGCAGAATTGATACTATGCGATCGCGGCTAAGCCTATGCGATCGCATATAAGGAAAGACATCAGACAGAACATCAGCATTTATTTGAAAGAAATTGATCGGAACCCCATCCGAAACACATCCGAGGCCCTCGGGACTCCGTCTAATCACACAAACAAGTCATATAACCTAACACGGACTCGCTCGAGGTTTCAAATCACATAAAACAACACCAAAATGACGAATCAAACCAAAAATCAAACTTATGAATTTCTCAAATCTTCACATCAAAACTCATTCCGAAACCTATTAATTCAACCCGGAATGACGTGAAATTTAACAGACAAGTCATAAATAACACAACGGACCTACAGCCACTCCCGAAATTTCGTTCCGAGCCCGATCAAAATTTCACCTATCGACCAAAATCGCCGAAATTCTAACTTTCGCCAAATTACCTCAAATCACTCTACGGACCTCCAAAACCAATTCCGGACACGCGCCTAAGTCCAAAATCATCATACGAAGCTGTTGGAATCACCCAAAACTCATTCTGAGGCCGTTTACTAAAAAGTGAAGCCTCTGGTCAACTTCCATCACTTAAGCTTCAAAAACTGAAATTTCTCTTCCAATTCGACTCCGGATCATCCGGTTAATGAATCCAATCACGCACACAGGTCGATATACACAATGTGAAGCTGTTCAAGACCTTACGCCACCGAACGGATCTCAAATTCTCAAAACGACCAGTCGGGTCGTTACAAATACTTGGCTCTGCACAAAAATGTGCAGAAGTGTAGTATGAGTACACCACAATCGGTACCCAGTAAGTATTAAGACTAACCTCGGTGGAGTAGTGATGAGGTACAGTCAAGACACTCACTAGTCTATTAACTATGCAGTATAACATATAAAAATAATAGGAAAAAAATAACAATGATGGTAACAATAATCAACCAGTGATATAAACAGCAGGGCAACAAGAATACCATATATATTGCTCAACAATTAATGAATACAAGTACGACCAATTAATCAAATCCTTCAAATATAAATCTTTCGCCTATAAATCTTCCCAATAGTAATCTTTAGGATATAATATCTCCCGATAAATATATTTCGAATATACTTCCTTCAAATAAAATTCTTTCTAATATAATTCTTGCAACAATTCTTCCAAATAAATATCTTTCGAATAAAAACTACGGGTCTCAGCCCATTTTCATAACTTCACGACACCTCAAGCCAATATTTTTATCACAACTGCACGGACAATTCACGTGCCAATATCATTTTCATTATATAACCAAGGCACCTCGTGCCCATATTTCGTATCATAACTGTACGGACATTTCAGGTACAAATAATAAATTCATCTTGTATCTCCAGCACCTCGTGCCCATATCATAATCTGCCCGGCAATATCCACAAGCTCAAAATTTTAACATATATCTCACTATTATCAAATTTACTGGAATTATAAAATAAATTGCACAATATATAAAAGAAATCACCAGGACATCACAACACCGCATAAAAATCACCAACACAATATTCCCACGTCACCACGTATCATCCCTGACCATAGCCTCCCTTATCCCTCCTATAGCCACCCTTATCGCTCAAGTAATAGCCACCCTTATCGCTCTGTTTAATAGCCACCTTTATCGCTCCGTCTAGACAATATCCCAACAAATAACTACATCGATATGCCACCCTTATACTCACATAATATCAACAGTGGAATGTCACCCTTATCCGCCCCATAACAGTAACCTAAATCACACAACAGTTTACACGGATATTACCACGACAATACAAAACAACAATTTATATTATAAATTTTCCGTAGGCCACAACCAATTCCAAAGATACAACAAAATCAATTAATTTCACAGCAAATAATCCAAGGCTCCACACAGAGTACATAAGACCTTGATAACAACAACTAAGATGGAAAATTAACTCAACATAAGACGACACCTTCTTTAATCCAAATTTTCGATAAATATATTAATACCTCAAATTAAACTTACTTATAATATAATTATTTTCAAGAAATATTGAATCCACAAATACACGGAATTCACATAAAAATCCAAGTAAAAATCACACCAAATTATCATATAAATACAAACTCGACAAACAAAGAATGAAGCATGACTACCGAGGATCTACTAAGTGTCAACTATTTTCAATTAATTACATACGGGTATCTACGAATTTTAACCGATATAATTTGCACATATAAATCAAGTACGTACTCGTCAACTCGCGTTCATGGTTTCCAATCACACAATTTCCACATAAGACTCAATGCCTAAGGGAAAATTCCCCCACACAAGATTAGGCAAGATACTTACCTTTTTGAAGTTAGTCCGATATTCAAAAACCGTCTCCTCGCTTGAATCGACCTCCGGATAGCTCAAATCTATCCAAATTAATTGTATAACTTTATTAAAATTCATTGGAAACAATTCCGGATAATAAAACGTCGATTAAAAATTTTATTCTAAAAAGTCAATGCGAGACCCGCCTCTCGGAACCCCACATAATTTTTACGAAATCCTAACAGCCATTCTGATACGAGTTTAACCGTACCAATTTTATCAAATTTCGATAACAACTCGATCTCCAAATCTTAAATTTTCATTTTTTGGAAGATTTTGCAAAAATCTTGATTTTTTTTCCATTTAAATCCGTATCAAACGATGAAAATAACCATGGATTTATGAAATATAAATACTTTCGAGTATAGGACACTTACTTGAGTTGAAAACATGAAGAAAACCTCAAAATCGCCCAGAATCGAGCTCCAAAATTTTCAATCGAAAATGACAAAAATGACTGAGTTTTGGTCTTATGTTTCTGTCAAATTTTTCGCACCTGAGTATTTGTTTGCGCGCCTGCGAAGTCGCTTCTGCGACACAGGCGTCGCTTCTGCGATCCACACTGGACAGCCCAATGTTCGCACATGTGCAAGATTTTCTGCTTCTGCGAAGCTCGCAGGTGCGACTGTCTCGCGCATCTGCCCAAAGTTTCTGCTTCTGCAGCTTCTTTGTATGCTGCTGCGATGCCTTCCCCAGCCATGGCCAATTTCGCTTCTGCGAGGAGCTGCTTCGCTTACGAGTCTTTATTCTGTATCCTCTTTACTTCGGTTCATGTTTGTTTAGCAATATTAAGGATTACATAGGGGTGGAAGAAGAATGTTTGTTGTAAACTTTTTTTGTTTTAACGTTGATGCAGTTTCTTTTGAGAAGATAAGTAAAGAAAGTAAGCCATAGAAGTCATAAGAAGTTAGCGAAAACATATATAATACCTACCAAGTATGTTTTATAATTACTAGGCTGCAATGTCGCAGGTGTCCGCTGCTGCCCATATTCATGTCCATCGCTTCTGCGACAAGGAGCTCGCTTCTGCGAGGTCGTTTCTGCGATGAAGCTGTCGCAGAAGCGGGAACATCAGCAACTGCCCAGAAGCAGCAGATTTTCAGCAGCTTCTTCAAGTCCGGAATTGGTCCGTTAACAGTCCGAAATCCACCCGAGGCCCTTGGAACTTAAACAAAACATACCAACATGTCCCAAAATACAATACGAATTTAGTCGAGGCTTTAAACCACGTTAAACAACACTAAAATTTCGAATCGCGCCATGAATGGAATTATGAGTTTTCAAATCTTTCAACTTCTATATTTTGCGCTGAAACATATCAAATTAATCTGGAATGACTTCAAATTTTGCACGCCCGTCATAAATGACGTAACGAAGCTGTTTTTTCGGAATCGAAATCCGACCTCGTTATCAAAATGTCACGACCCATTTCCGGAGTCGTGATGGCGCTTGTCGTGGAACCAGGCAAGCCACCCATTTTATCTAACTAAATACAAATTCTCATAAAATGCCCCTTTTTAACAAATTCTGAAATCAATAATAATAATAATAAATCCAGTAGACAGTGCCATGGGATAAGCCAGGCTACAAATATTCGGTGTACGCCCGCATGCCCGTCACTTGGCAAGTGCGTCACCTTAATTAACATCATATATCAAATAGTTTGGGGTTTCGAACCCTCAGTTCCAAGTTTGGAAGCGTTACTTACCTCAAAATTCGGCCTCAATGCCCTTGCCTCTAAATTTAGTGTACGCCCGCAATGCCCTTGCCTCTAAATTCGGCCTCTGAGTGCTCCAAATCTACCAACAATCAGACGTAAATCATTATAATATGCTAAGGAACTAATCCCAATCGAAATGTATCACAATACTCAAAAATCCCGAAATTGGTCAAAACCCGACCCCCAGTCCCATGTCCCGAAATTCAGAAACTTTTATACCAAACTGTTCTTTGTCATCTCACGAGTCCATACATATAAAGAACACTAAATTCGGAGTCCAAATGACCCCTCAAATCACCATTTTAAATATTCTAAATCCCAAGCCCGAATCACCCAATTTACATTGATTTTTTTTCTAATTTCCACCATAATTCTGACCTTTAATCATATATAAACGAGTTTAGAGTCCAAAAATCTTACCTTGGTGAAGAACTATCGAATTCCCTCTTCAAAACCCTTCAAAAACTTCAAACACGGATGAAATATTGAGAAAGATGGCTAAAATTCGTGAAGGCTGGTTTTTATACCTTCTGTCCAGTGATCTCGCACCTGCGATCACTTACTCGCACCTGCGATCTCCCCTGGGGTCTCACAATTCCGCACCTGCGATACTCCTTCTGCACCTGCGACATCGCAGGTGCGACAAATTCCTCGCACCTGCGGAGTCCCCTCACTTGGCCAATTTCCGCACTTGCTGCCTCGCCCGCTCCTGCAGGACCGCACCTGTGGCTCCCCATCCGCAGGTGCAAAAACACCAGAACAGCACTCAACAGATTTCCCTAAGGCCAAAAATGCCCGATATCAATCCCGAGCCCCTCGGTACCCCAACCAAAGTTACCAACACATCCCATAACATCATTCAAACTTAGTTGCACTCTCACAACACAAAAATTAACATCAAAACACCAATTTTACATTGGATTCAAGCCTAAGAACTTTGAAATTTCTAAAATCCACCAATGATGCCGAAATCATCCAAAACCACCCCGATTACACTGAAATTTTGCAGACACATCCAAAATGGCATTACGAACCTGTTCCAGCTGTCGAAATTCCATTCCGACCCCGATAGCCTATTTTCAATGCCGACTGGAAATCGCCAAAAACTAACTTTCGCTGATTCAAGCCTAATTCTACACCGGACATCACAAAAATATTCCGAACACATTCCTAAGTCCCAAATCACCTCACGAAGCTATCCGAGCCATAAAATCCGCATTCCACGGTCGTTGACCAATAAGTCAACTCTCAATTGACATTTTCCATTATAAGGCTTTCTTTAAAGACTAAGTTACTTAATTCTCATTTAACCATTCTGATTTCAAGCCTATCAACTCTAACACATCAATAATAGAATAACCAATTTATAACAAGTCAATAGTAGCGATTATAATGCATGTTTTACGTAACGACGGACTGGATCGTTACACAAAATTTCCACATTTGCTCGAATTTTCCAAAAATCTTCTATTTTTCAACTTTCGCCAAAATGCGCCGAATTGTCCTACGGACTTCAAAATTCAAATCCGGACACACACCTGAGTCATAAATCACCATACGAAGCTATTGACATCATCAAAATTCCATTCCGAGGTCGTTTGCTCAAAAGTCAACTCTCCAGTCAACTCTTTCCATTTAAGCTTCAAAATGAGAATTTTTTTCTTTAAATTTAATTTCGAATCTTCCGAAAACCAAACTTGACAACGCACGCAGGTCATAATACATATTACGAAGTTGCTCGAGACCTTAAGTCGCTGAACGGGGCGTAATTCTTAAAACGACAAGTCGGGTCGTTACATCCTACCCTCTTAAAACATCCGTTCGTTCTCGACCATGCCAAGAATTATTCTGAGGACTTTAAATTACTGAGTATATTATTATATACATACTCGCTGGTGATTCTACGTCATCGCAATTTAACATGGGTCTGACAATACCATTCAGTTGAGATTATTCCTCTTATCCTCATTTATAAACTTTAAAGCCAAATTTCTTACACTTTAATAAATTTCACAAATGCCTGATCTTTCATATTAACACATTGTGTTAGTTTCAACCGGCTATAGCAATTTCGTGCCTACACACACATTATACTTATTCCCAACCACATCTCTTGTCATAATAGTTGTTCATAATGAATTCTAGCATCCTCAATTATTTTCACGTTAACCAAAACCTTGTTTCAATTTTTTTTTTCACAACAATGACAACAACACACGAGGCATGAAAACTTCATAATTATTTACCCGAATTAACGAGTCATATTTAACACCACCTTGACACTCACCTTATAGGCTAAAACTCAATATTTACGATACAAATATGGCTAAATATGCACAAAAATACATAAAAGAATTATCAAATAAGCCAAACAGGCATGTCTCCTTATTAATACTATTTCACAAGGGAAGAATTTAAACTCATAAATTTTTCACCACAAGGACCTCTTCCTTATATAACTTCCACCACGGCTTGTAGCCCAGTTTAAATGTTTCACATCATATAAAAATGCGAGGATCTCGTCCTCAACTCTGAATCACAAGTATTTTGCACATTGTTCCAACTGAAGTCTTCAATTTCCTTTCTTTCTTCTTTTTAATATATTCCATAAATAATTTTCACTATGCATAATGAACCCCATACCAATAGGACATATAATCCATAAAGTTGAAATTAATTATTCCGAAATCGCATCAAAACCCATTGTAGAGAGAAATAGAAAGTCATTTTTGGACTTATAGTCCTCAATAGTGTACAAAATAATAATAAAAATGATAGATACACGGGCTAACATCGTCAAGTATCCCAACAAGGATAAACATATAAGTGGGTCACAAAATTACGAACCTCACCCATAAGCGGAGCATAATAGGAGGATTCGCCTCAATATTCAGAACCAAATCAAATTAAGGAAAAATATCCTTTTATAACAAATCGGGATCGTACCTGAAACGACACCATCTGGTGTAAGTGGTCTCAGCCACACCATAGAAAATATATCAACGGGATGGACCTCCCTCTCTGGAGCGCCCTCTACACATCTGTCCTCCACCCCTAACTGGTTGTGCACGTGGGGTAGTAATTGCATTGGGGCCCATAACCTGAGTGTTGTGATGAAATCCACCTCTCCCAAGTCTGGGACAATCTCTCATGATGTGCCTAGTATCACCACACTCATAGCAACCCCTCTGAGGTCGTGAATGCTCGTACTAAGTCTGTGTCGGATAACTGGAATAACCACTATAAGAATTTCGTGTTGGTGGTGTACTATAAGAACTTACTGGAGCACCCCGAGTAATCTGATGCGCAAACTGAGCTGGCCGACTGCTCAAGCCTACACCATAATAGGTCATAGCTGAAGAGTAAAATCCGCTGAACCCCCCAGAGCTTCGAGACCTTTTGGTCTCCTTAGACTCTTTTTCCTCACCTAGTACACCCTCGACTCTCCTCGCAATCTCCACTATTTACTGAAATGGAGTATCGGTTTGCAACTCCCGAGCCATGCATATTTTAATATCATAATCGAGCCTCTCAATGAATCTACGGACCTGCTCTCTAATTGTAGGTACCAAGATAGGTGCATGTCGAACTAACTCATTGAACCTGATGGCATATTCTGAAACCGTCATGGTGCCCTGGTGCAACCGTTCAAACTCTGTGCGCCATGCATCTCGGAGAGTCTGGGGAACAAACTCTTTCAAAAACATCTCTGAAAATTGAGCCCAAGTTGGTGGTATTGCAACGGCTGGTCTACATTTTTCATAGACTTTCCACCACTGATACGCTGCTCCTGGCAGCTGAAATGTAGTAAAGGCAACTCCACTTACTTCCACAATACCCATGGTGCGGAGGATACGGTGAAAATTTTCTAGAAATCCCTGAGCATCCTCTGTAGCTGTGCCACTAAAAGTAGATGGGTCATACCTTTTAAACCTCTCAAGTCTTTTTTGTTCTTTTTCTGATGCCTCTGGCCTGACCTCAGGCTGAAATGGAATAACAGGTTGTACGGTACTATACCCGAAAGTTGACCAATATGAACATGCTGTTGTGGAGTACGTCATGTAGGAGTCTGAGCTACTCCTCCAATCTGTGATATATTCGGTGCAATGGAGACCAATCCTACCTAAGCCAATGTACCAAACATGCTTAGGAACTACGCTAAAGTCTCCTGAAGTCCGGGGGTAACAACAGGTGTTTCTGGTACTTGTCTCCCAACTGGAGCTATTAGCGGCTCCTCAACTGCTGCTCTAACAGGTGTTCTAGCAGTGACACGTGCCCTTCCTCGGCCTCTACCTCGGCCCCGATCTCTTGCGGCCCTAGTAGTATGTGCGGGTGCCTGCTCCGCGAAGCCGGTAGCATGTGTCCTCACCATCTGTGAGAGAATAAAGATACAAATGCTCAAATCCCACAAACAAAAAATCCGCACGACATGAATGAAAGAAGTGGAAATTTCCTAATAGTTATGTAGCCTCTCAGAGATAAGTACAGACGTCTCCGTACCGATCCGCAAGACTCTACTAGACTCGTTCGTGACTAGTAGAACCTATGAACCTAAAGCTCTGATACCAACTTATCACGATCCACCACAGGCATTGTGATGGCATTTAGTATCTAGGACTAGGTAAGCCGATCTTAATTACAGTTCAAGCCATTTTTTTAAAAGAATTTATTACAAGAAATAAAACTAGAAATAGGTGTCAAAACTAACAGCGGAAATAATCACACAACCTCCCAAGATTGGTAGTACTGAGTCACGAACTCTAACTGAATACAAACAAGGATCTCAAGGTCGAATATACAATAATGTTCGAATAAAAGTTGACAGTACAATAAAATGGAAAGACTCCAAGGGACTGCAACGACCGAACAACTCTACCTTGAATCCTTACGATCACACTCTAACTCTGTTCGAGGCCGATATCTCCAATACCTAGTTCTTCACAAAAATATGCAGAAGCGTAGTATGCGTACATCACAATCGGTACCCAGTAACTATCAAGACTAACCTCGGTGGAGTAGTGACGAGGTACAGTCAAGACACTCACTAGTCTATTAACCTATGCAGTATAACATATAAAAATAATAGGAAACAAATAACAATGATGGCAACAATAATCAACCAGTGATATAAACAACAGGGGAACAAGAATACCATATATATTGCTCAGCAATTAATGAATACAAGTACGACCAATTAATCAAATCCTTCAAATATAAATCTTTCGCCTATAAATCTTCCCAATAGTAATCTTTAGGATATAATATCTCCCGATAAATATATTTCAAATATACTTCCTTCAAATAAAATTCTTTCTAATATAATTCTTGCAACTAATATCTTCCGAATATAATTCTTCCAAATAAATATCTTTCGAATAAAAATACGGGTCTCAGCCCATTTTCATATTTCCACGGCACGTCATACCAATATTTTTATCACAACTGCACGGACAATTCACGTGCCAATATCATTTTCATTATATAACCAAGCCACCTCGTGCCCATATTTCATATCATAATTGTACGGACATTTCAGGTACAAATAATAAATTCATCTTTTATCCCCAGCACCTCATGCCCATATCATAATCTGCCCGGCAATATCCACAGGCTCAAAATTTTAACATATATCTCACTATTATCAAATTTACTGGAATTATGAAATAAATTGCATAATATATAAAAGAAATCACCAGAAAATCACAACACCGCATAAAAATCACCAACACAATATTCCCACGTCACCACGTATCATCCCTGACCATAGCCTCCCTTATCCCTCCTATAGCCACCCTTATCGCTCAAGTAATAGCCACATTTATCGCTCCTGTAATAGCCACCCTTATCGCTCTGTTTAATAGCCACCTTTATCGCTCCGCCCAGACAATATCCCAACAAATAACTACAACGATATCCCACCCTTATACTCACGTAATATCAACAGTGGAATGCCACCCTTATCCGCCGCACAACAGTAACCTAAATCACACAACAGTTTACACGGATATTACCACGACAATACAAAATAATAATTTATATTATAAATTTCCCATAGGCCACAACCAATTCCAAGGATATAACAAAATTAATTAATTTCACAACAAATAATCCAAGGCTCAACACAGAGTACATAAAACCTTGATAACAACAACAAAGATGGAAAATTAACTCAGCATAAGACGACACCTTCTTTAATCCAAATTTTTGATAAATATATTAATACCTCAAATTAAACTTACTTATAATATAATTATTTCAAAGAAATATCGAATCCACAAATACACGGAATTCACATAAAAATCCAAGTAGAAATCACACCAAATTATCATATAAACACAAACTCGACAAACAAAGAATGAAGCATGACAACCAAGGATCTACTAAGTATCAACTATTTTCAATTAATTACATACGGGTGTCTACGAATTTTAACCGATATAATTTGCACATATAGATCAAGTACATACTCGTCAACTCGCGTTCATGGTTTCCAATCACACAATTTCCACATAAGACTCAATGCCTAAGGGAAAATTCTCCCACACAAGGTTAGGCAAGATACTTATATTTTTGAAGTTAGGCCGATATTCCAAAACCGTCTCCTTTCTTGAATCGACCTTCGGATAGCTCAAATCTATCCAAATTAATTGTATAACTTCATTAAAATTCATCGGAAACAATTCCGGATAATAAAACGTTGATTAAAAATTTTATTGTAAGAAGTCAACGCGGGATCCGCCTCTCGGAACCCGACATAATTTTTACGAAATCCTAACACCTATTCTGATACGAGTTTAACCGTACCAATTTTATCAAATTTCGATAACAACTCGACCTCCAAATCTTAAATTTTGGTTTTTTGGAAGATTTTACAAAAATCTTGATTTTTTTTCTATTTAAATCCATATTAAACGATGAAAACAACCATGGATCTATGAAATATAAATACTTTCGAGTATAGGACACTTACTTGAGTTGAAATCGTGAAGGAAACTTCAAAATCGCCCAAGAATCGATCTCCAAAATTTTCAATCGAAAATGACAAAAATGACTGAGTTTTGGTCTTATGTTTCTGTCAAATTTTTCGCACCTGCGTATTTGTTTGCGCGCCTGCGAAGTCGCTTCTGCGACACAGGCGTCGTTTCTGCGATCCACACTGGGCAGCCCAATGTTCGCACCTGCGCAAGATTTTCTGTTTCTGCGAAGCTCGCAGGTGCGACTGTCTCGCGCATCTGCGCAAAATTTCTGCTTCTGCAGCTTCTTTATATGCTGCTGCGATGCCTTACCCAGCCATGGCCAATTTCTCTTCTGCGAGGAGCTGCTTCGCTTACGAGTCTTTATTATGTATCCTCTTTACTTTAGTTCATGTTTGTTTAGCAATATTAAGGATTACATAGGGGCGAAAGA
Organism: Nicotiana knightiana; assembly: GCA_005239525.1. NCBI lineage: Eukaryota > Viridiplantae > Streptophyta > Magnoliopsida > Solanales > Solanaceae > Nicotiana > Nicotiana knightiana. Next base: position 14,480 of record ML423973.1, read on the forward strand.
AGAATGTTTGTTGTAAACTTTTTTTTTTTTTTTAACGTTGATGCAATTTCTTTTGAGAAGATAAGTAAAGAAAGGAAGCCATAGAAGTCATAAGAAGGTGGCGAAAGCATATATAATAGCTACCAAGTATGTTTTATAATTACTAGGTTGCGCTGTCGCAGGTGCGATGCTATTTCCGCACCTGCGAAGGCGCAGATGCGGACAACGGGGCGCAGGTGCGGATCCGGCTGGAGGAGAAGGAAGCCGCAGGTGTGAGCTCTTGGGCGCACCTGCGGGAGCGCAGGTGCGAAAGTAGGCCTGGGAAGAATGTTTTAAAACCGAGATTTGTTGGCCATTTCTCTCATATTTCTCATGGATGAGGCGATTTTAGGAGAGCTTCAAGAGGGATTTTTATCATGCCTTACTAGGTAAGTAATTTCTTCATGCTTTTAAGTTAAATACAAGGTTTATACATGGAATTAGAAATAGAAATTAGTAGGAAATTCGGAAATCTTGAAGAAAACCTAGAAATTTTATTTTGGATTTCTACCACGAATTTGAGCATGGAGTTTAGAGTAAATTATATTTTTGGGTTAGTAAGGCCATGGGTGGGATATATCTTCGAGAAATTTCGGAATCCGGGCACGTGGGCCCGAGGGCATTTTGGTCTATTCATTGAGCGGAGTTGGGAAAGTATATAATTTGAATTTGTTACAAGTATTAGAATGTATTTTCATTGCTTTGCCTGTTATTTGATAGTTTTGGGGCGTTGTGCATCCATTGGAGTCATCGGAAGGGCTTGGAAGCCGGTTATGGAATTTCGGAGCGAGGTAAGTCTCCTTTCTAACTTTGTGAGTAGGAATTGTCCCCCTAGGTGAACTAATTAAATATGTGCTACTATCTGCGGGGTCTACGTACGCACGAGGTGACGGGAGTCCGTGCGTAGCTACTATTATGTCATGTCCGGGTAGTCTAGGACTCACTAGCATGCTCTACTTGTCGTACTTATGACCTTGTCTATGAAATATCATGGGATACTGTCAATTAGTAAATAAATCTTTAAGAAGGATAGAGTTTACTTTTCTTAATCATCTAGAGAGAGAATCTATTCTTCCTTGCGTAATTGTGCTCCGGTCAGATTTGTCATATTTGAAAACCTCGTTATACGTGGAAAAGGAATTTCCAGAAATGATTTATATATTATCTTCATGATCACCTAAAGAGGATTTTATCATTTTCTTGAGAAGCTGTTTTCTTGATAAAAATGCGAATTTATTATGTGAATACGTGTACATATGAGCACCTGAGTCGGAGGTATGATTCGCGAGCAGGTTAGCCTTATTATTATTATCTTGACCGCATCGCATGATTGATTCGCGAGCAGCGAAAATAGATGCATCTATGGTTCGAGTCGTTCGACCCTCGGCAGTGCACAGTTTATGCTTATGTTGGTTCAGGCCGTCGACCCTCGGCATTGCTTGCGCATGATAATTGCTGCGTATTTCCTATGATTTATACATATTTATCGGCCTAAGGAAGTTTTTAATGGCCATTTAAGAAGAAGAAGAAGAAGAATTGATGTAAAAAATGTGAAACAAGTCTGATGCTTCTTATCCCTGATTATTGTTTAAATTGTCAATTGAAATGACGAAGATTTAAAGTGTTAAATGTGGAAGGAGTTGATATTATTTATTCCTGATTTAAATAAACTGCCTATGACATTCATGCTTAGTGTCTCACTTGATTATACTAAATTGACTTCTAAGAAGTGTCTAATTCAACCTCTCGTCACTACCTCACCGAGGTTAGGCGGGATACTTACTGAGTACACATTTTTTTCGTACTTATGTTACACTTGCTGTGCATTTTTATTGCACAGGTACCTTCATAGTGATGTGGATGGTTTGGAGACTTAGGCGAGTTGCATCATCCGGAGGCGATCCGCAGCTGACAGAGTCTCCCTCGTATTGTATTACATTATTTTAATCTCCTTGTCCAATTGTATTTCGGACAAGCTTTGTAGTATATTGTAAAATTCTTAGAAATTGCTCATGTACTTGTGACATCGGGTTCTGGGATGTGTGTGGAATGTATTTTATAAAAATGGAATGTTAAACTGTCGTATTTACTTAAGGGATTTTTGTTTAGTTATTGCGTAATAAGTTAAAGGTAATGATTTCAAAAATATGTTAAAACAGGAATTTATTTCGACCAATTAATGATTGGCTTGCCTAGCGTTGGTGTCTGGCGCCATCACGACCTTAATAGATTTTGGGTCGTGACAACATTGTATCAGAGCACTAGGTTCCCTTAGGTATCACGAGTCATGAGCAAGTCTAGTAGAGTCTTGCGGATCGGTACAGAGACGTCTGTACTTATCTTCGAGAGGCTACAGGGTTGTTAGGAGTACTTCCCTTCTTGATCCTCATCGTGCGATTCGATTCCTTTGAGGCTTATGCCTATGTTTCATCCTACTCAATCTTATACGTCGCTAAGCGCTTGCTATGAATCGAGAATTTGAGGGATCTAAATGGTGATACGGATATGATGCGAGATGTTTTCCATGTGTATTTGGTTAGGGCTATTGTTATGACCCTGCAGAAGGATAATATGTTGTTTCATCTCAGTAGCTGTGTTTCTGAGAGCCTTGAGGTTATGCTCAGGTTGTGATGATTTTTACGATTGGTTATCGCGCGATGTCGATATGATGATAGGACGATTGACCATATGTTGAGTCTTGATGTATGGTTTGAAGGAAGGTCTTCTCAGAGTGTGATTTCGAGATTTCGGTATTTTAGTACCGGCAGAAGAAAGGCATTTGGATTATGAATGGTCCGGTTGGAGTCGATAAAGTAGTAAAACTTGATGTTTTCAAGTAAGGTGGGGTATTCACTTGTGATATGTTATCGTCGTCCTTGATCGAATAGAATGTGTTAAGTCTGTCGGTGCTATAGTTTCTTTGGCTACATGGGGTCAAAGTATTGTGAAGAAGTATTGAAGAATGCGGTTGGCAGAGACCGTGAGGTGCGGTGGTTCAGTACTGGATAAGTGTTGATAATGAAGGCATCTCGAGATAAATGATCTTCGGAGAGTTTGAAGTCGTGGAGAACTGTTGGTTTAAGAGCTGCAGAGAATGATATTGAATTGAGGCAGCAATTGGGCAGCATACGACGAAGGAAGACATGTGAGAAGTGTCAGGCGGCGGCTAAATTTCTACAAGGCCAAGCGTAAGGAAAGGAGGTCAGGTAGTGATTAAAGGAATGAGATTAACAAGTGGGAGAGTGGCGGCGTAGCACAGGAGTTTAGTGGTAAGACAGGTGCCTATCTTAAGGTAAAGTTTGAGAGTTTTATTGGATGGTGATTGGGTCTACGAGCTTAAGTTGAAGTATGGGTTATTTCGGCGGAAGGTTGGATAAAACAGGGAGGAGTTGTTAGGAATGAAGAAGGATGCAATGTGGCAGTGAATTTGAAGATGTTGTAGCGCATTTAATAGACGTCCATGAGGAGAGGACGAACTAGTAAAGTTGGTAGAGGAAGAAGGGCGCATGATAGGGTATTGATGTTGTAGAGAGTGTGCAGTACAACGTCGTTGGAAGGTTCCAGTTGGTGATTTCCACAAGTGGGTTATCTTATGTGAGTAGGTTAGCGGTTGTGTGGTTGGAAAGTTTCTGTGAGGGATTCTAGTGGCTATTCGGTAGGAGGCAGAATGTGTGAATGATGCTAGAGAATTTGAGTATTTAGGGAGTACTAACAAGAGAATTTGGAAGGACTGGACGGATTGGTTAAGCAAAATCATTTTAACAAAGAAGAAAGGATCTCAGGAGGGTCTAGAGTAGTGCAAGGAGTAGCTTCGGGCTAAGTGGGGGAGTCCCACCACCTACAGTTGGGTCGTAGGATTGTGTTATCATGGGATAGCGGATTGTCAGCGTGTTGGCAAGTTATTTCATCTAAGGGGAAAGGAGTAGAACGGTGATCGTGCGTGTGATTTGATGAATATGTGCAAAATTTGGCCCGGTCGGACCAGGGTTAGGCTTTGAAAGATTCAGAATTTATGCTTAAGGCATAGGCGAGTTGTAAGGGTAGTGACTCAGTCATGTACTTCATTGAGAGGATGTTCGTGTTCTAGAAGAGCCTTGGATTTGATTTTATTCGAGGCCAGTCAGAGTGGGTGAATCTCAATAGCGGTCCTAGTAAATTTGGAAGTTAAGAATGCGGCGTTTAAGGGTTTCAGGCAGCAGTATGAGTAAGAGTCGAGCTTTTGCAGTATAATTCCTAAGAAAGGGAAAATAATTGGAGTGTTCTATGTTAATTGCAGTGTGCATGATAGTATTGGAGGAGTGAGAGAAATAAACTTTGGGTTGCAGAAAGATTTTCAGGAGGGTATGAGACGGATTGCAGGATTTAGGAAGCATGGTCTCGTGAATCAAGGTCACTCGAGATGAGTGAGGGTTGAGTTTTCTATGGGTGGAAGGAAGTTACTATTATTCCTGAGGCAATTAAAGATGATTAAAAGAATATAGATTGATTAGCCATGGTTGAAATGGCACATTTACGGCAGTGATCAGTTCCTTCGATGTGATTAAGTTATGCATGTGGTTTGTGCCGGTGTATGCGAGGCATGTCAGCCGTCGAAATAGATTTTATTTGGAAGCATTCAAGTATTATGGCCTGTTAGGTGTAGGCGGATCCTGGAAGGTTTATGATGGTTCAGACCACTACTTAAGGATTTGCATGTATTGTGATTGTGGGAATTCACTCGTGTGTTGTGGTGGTTCTCTTGAATTGAGGTAAGTAAAAGGTTTCTATATGATGAAGTGTTCACCCTATTAGTGGTTCAGAAGTTATGATGGAATTCTGGCACTATCTCATATTGGCATGTTAGGTGCAGTAAACAGTGTGTAACTGGGAGTAAGAATCGAGATTTGCGGTTCGGTGTTAACAAGGATGTCATGAGCTCGGATGAGAAAGAAAAAGTGATTTGAAAGTTCAGAGTGAGCTGGTGTTATCTTCAGTCTCACCTGAGATCGATATTCGGTGGAAGAGGCTTTGTACCCTGGTTATGGGTTCTTGATTTGTTTTACAGTGTTAGTGTGGCTAGTGGTGGGTGTGCAGATTGGCTACCTTGTGTGGAAGGTCGTGGGGGCGTGACCAAGGGAAGATTGTAGAAGTGTGACATTTAGTCACTTAATGGATTGAAGACTTGGACTGAGTATAAAGAAGTGTAATATTTCTTATTTGAGAATTTATGCCTGGAAGGCGTTTGGTTCATTTGGTTGTGGATTGTGGGGTGTTTTTCCCGGCTATGATAGTTGTTCTTGCGTATTATGAGAGGAAGTGGGTTAATATGGACCCAGGTAAAGCTATTAGCCTAGTTTGGTGCGAGCAGAATCAGCTTGAAGTGTGTGAATGGGTTTAAACAGGATTATGGGCTTCATGTAAGGCAGATGTGTTCATTTCAGTATAGCGCTCCTCAAGGGGTGTGTTGGAATATCAGGTGTTGTTCTGTCTTCGTCGAATTCATGTGATATTATGATTGTTCGGTGTGAGTTGTGAAATGGCTTGATAATTTCTTATGTGTTGAGGTCCCGTGTATTGATGATGTTATGTGAGCAGGATAACTCTTAAGATCCATAGTATGTATGTATGTATGTATATATATATATATATATATATATATATATATCGCACCTCAGTTGTGCTTGGGTTTTGTAGCATATGGCTTTATCAGTCTCCCCATGATGGTATTGTGCACTTAGCGTGCTTATGATCGATATTCAGTATTTTGTGATAGTGAGCAATTCAGCTCCGTGTATATCTCCTTATGTGAATCTTATGTGAGGATCGGGTGGCACGTCGCCATGGGTATGTTATTGGATCGGGTTGTACGCCGCAACAGTGTGATAATGAGTACGGTTCCCTGTATTTATTTTTCTTGTGTTTTACTTCCTATTTTCTGAGAAAGTTCATATTAGTTGTGTGAGTCGAGTAGTCCCTTCTTGAGTCATTCCTTTATGTATCATGTTCGAGTTATGGCATATTGGCGCGTTGTGGTATCATGTGAGACGGTTGGTCATGTTTGGGGTGATTTGTTGTCTGAGAAGTTCATACTGGGTGAGATGAGATTATTGGATCAGGGATCAGCGCGATAAGATTATGTGAAATACATTAAAGGACAGTTACCCTTATTGGTTTGTAATGAGGTGATGATTCTAGTCAAGAGGAGATATTCAATGATTTGTTAACTCTGCAGTTGGTTATGAATTTCTACACATCTCCTCCGTTGTGGTGGTATCGCCAGCATTATAGCAGGATGTATATATATATATATCATAAGGTGCGTTGGGGAGCATCGGATTCGTGAAATTTTGGCTATTAAGGTTCAGGGAGTGTCATTGTGGTCAGATGATGAATTATGCAGTGCATGGTGCTAATTCAGCAAAAGTATGCAGTCATGTTTTGGTACCTCGTGTGGTGGTTGATACGGTGATTATATATTGGAAATAGGTCTGGCAGAGAAATTTCAAGTGTTGGAACTGGGTTCTGAACTTATTGTATGGATAAAAGAAGAAATCTTCAGATTTGATCAAGCTAATGTACTCAACTGGGTTGTGGTAGCACGGGAAGGTGCTCGAGGTGTTAAACAGTGATTTCAGATAACTCCAGAGCAGTTCTTAGCATGTTCGAGGATAAACGTCTGTTTAAGTGGGGGAGAATGTAATGACCCGACCGGTTGTTTTGAGCTCTAGCGCGTCGTTCATCGGTTTGAAGTTATGAGTAGCTCCGTTTCCGGTATTATGACTTGTAGGTGTGGTCGGAATTGAATTTTGGGAAGTTTAGAGTTAATTTGGAAAGAAAATTCTCATTTCAGAAGCCTTAAGTTGGAGAAATCAAGTAAGATTGGAATTTTGAGTAAACGACCTCTGACTCAGAATTTGAAGGTTCCTGCAGGTTCGTATGATGATTTCTGATTTGGGCATATGTCCGGATCGGGCTTCGGATATCCCGGGAGCGTTTCGACGCATATTATGGAAGATAGCATTTCGGTAGAATTTCATAAGTTTGGGATGTAAGGCATCTCAGTGTTATAGATGTTTGTTTGGGATTCCGAGTCTGGGAATATCTCCGTATGGTGATTTTGGAGTTGGGAGTGCGATAGGAAGTGAATTTGGATGTCCGTAGGTCATTTTGAAGTCATTTGGCTAAAGATAGAAATTTGAAAGTTTTTTGGGGAACCCGGCCGGAAGTGGAAATTTTGATATCAGGGTCGGAATACGATTCCGGAAGTTGGAGCAGGACTGTAATGTCGAATATGACTTGTGTGCAAAATTTGGGGTCAATCGGACGTGATTTAATAGGTTTCGGCATCAGATGTGAAAGTTTGAAATTTCAAGTTCTTAAAGTTTGAATTTTGGAGCGATTCGTGATTTCGGCGTTGTTTGATGTGATTTGAGGCCTCGAGCAAGTCCGCATTATGTTTTGGAATAGGTTGGTGTAATAGGACAGGGTCCCGAGGGCCTCGGGTGGATTCCGGGTGGTTAACAGATCAAGTTGGAGTTTGAAGAAGAGCTGAAGTTGCTGGTGTCTGGTGCGACCGCACCTGTGAGGCTTTGGCCGCAGGTGCGAGAGTTTGCTGGCTTGTCTAAGAGCGCAGGTGCGATGCAATTTCCGCATCTACGAAGGCGAAAATGCGGACAATGGGGCGCAGGTCCGGATCCGGCTGGAGGAGAAGGAAGCCGCAGGTGCGGGCTCTTGGGCGCACCTGCGGGAGCGCACCTGCGAGATATTGATCGCAAGTGCGAAAGTAGGCCTGGGCAGAATGTTTTAAAACCGAGATTTGTTGGCCATTTCTCTCATATTTCTCATGGATGGGGCGATTTTAGGAGAGCTTCAAGAGGGATTTTCATCATGCATTACCAGGTAAGTAATTTCTTCATGCTTTTAAGTTATATACAAGGTTTATGCATGGAATTAGACATAGAAATTAGTAGGAAATTGGGAAATCTTGAAGAAAACCTAGAAATTTTATTTTGGATTTCTACCAGGAATTTGAGCATGGAATTTAGAGTAAATTGTATATTTGAGTTAGTAAAGCCATGGGTAGGATATATCTTCGAGAAATTTCGAAATTCGGGCACGTGGGCCCGAGGGTATTTTGGTCAATTCATTGAGCGTAGTTGGGAAAGTATATAATTTGAATTTGTTACAAGTATTAATGAATTTTCATTGCTTTTCCCGTTATTTGGTAGTTTTGGGGCGTTGTGCATCCATTGAAGGTCGTCGGAAGGGCTTGGAAGCCGGTTATGGAATTTCGGAGCGAGGTAAGTCTCCTTTCTAACTTTGTGAGAGGGAATTGTCCCCCTAGGTCTAATTAAATATCTGCTACTATCTGGGGGGGATACGTATGCACGAGGTGATGGGAGTCTGTGTAGCTACTATTATGCCATGTCCGGGTAATCTAGGACCCACTAGCATGCTCTACTTGTCGTACTTCTGACCTTGTCTATGAAATATCATGGGATACTGTCAATTAGTAAATAAATCTTTAAGAAGGATAGAGTTTACTTTTCTTAATCATCTAGAGAGAGAATCTATTCTTCCTTGCGTAATTGTGTTTCGGTTAGATTTGTCATATTTGAAAACCTCGTTATACGTGGCAAAGGAATTTCCAGAAATGATTTATATACTATCTTCATGATCACCTAAAGAGGATTTTATCTTTTTCTTGAGAAGCTGTTTTCTTGATAAAAATGCGAATTTATTATGTGAATACGTGTACATATGAGCACCTGAGTCGGAGGTATGATTCGCGAGTAGGTTAGCCTTATTATTATTATGTTGACCGCATCGCATGATTGATTCGCGAGCGGGAAAAATAGATGCATCTATGGTTCGAGCCGTTCAACCCTCAATGCACAGTTTATGTTTATGTTGGTTCGGGCCGTCGACCCTCGGCATTGCTTGCGCATGATACTTGCTGCGTATTTCCTGTGATTTATACATATTTATCGGCCTAAGGAAGTTTTTAATGGCCAGTTAAGAAGAAGAAGAATTGATTTAAAAAATGTGAAACAAGTCTGATGCTTCTTATCCCTGATTATTGTTTAAATTGTCAACTGAAATGACGAAGATTTAAAGTGTTAAATGTGGAAGGAGTTGATATTATTTATTCGTGATTTAAATAAACTACCTATGACATTCATGCTTAGTGTCTCACTTGATTATACTAAATTGACTTCTAGCAAGTGTCTAATTCGACCTCTCATCACTACCTCTCCGAGGTTAGGCGGGATACTTACTGAGTACACGTTGTTTTCGTACTCATGCTACACTTGTTGTGCATTTTTACTGCACAAGTACCTTCATAGTGATGTGGCTGGTTTGGAGACTTAGGCAAGTTGCATCATCCGGAGGCGATCCGCAGCTGACAGAGTCTCCCTCGTATTGTATTACATTATTTTAATCTCCTTGTCCAATTGTATTTCGGACAAGCTTTGTAGTAAATTGTAAAATTCTTAGAAATTGCTCATGTACTTGTGACATCGGGTTCTGGGATGTGTGTGGGATGTATTTTATAAAAACGGAATATTCAAACTTTGTTTCGATCAATTAATGATTGGCTTGCCTGACGTTGGTGTTCGGCGCCATCACGACCTTAATAGATTTTGGGTCGTGACAGTCCAAAATCCACCCGAGGCCCTTGGGACTTTAACAAAACATACCAACATGTCCCAAATTACAATACGAATTTAGTCGAGGCTTTAAACCACGTTAAACAACACTAAAATTTTGAATTGCGCCATGAATCGAATTATGAGTTTTCAATCTTCCAACTTCTATATTTTGCACCGAAACATATCAAATTAATCCGGAATGAATTCAAATTTTGCACGCGCTTCATAAATGACGTAACGAAGCCGTTTCAATTTTTGGAATCAAAATTCGACCTTGTTATCAAAATTTCCACATTTGGTCGACTTTTCCAAAAATCTTTTATTTTCCAACTTTCGCCAAAATGCGTCGAATTGTCCTACGGACTTCAAAATTCAAATCTGGACACACGCCTAAGTCAGAAATCACCATACGAAGCTATTGGCATCATAAAAATTCCATTCCGAGATCGTTTGCTCAAAAGTCAACTCTCCGATCAACTCTTTCCATTTAAGCTTCAAAATGAGAATTCTTTCTGCGAAAGTTGGATTTTGGCGATTTGCCGGTAGTGGAAATTTTGATATCCAGCCCGGTATGGAATTCCGAAAGTGGTTGTAAGTTCGTAGTGTCATTTGTCACATGTGTGTGAAATTTGAAGTCATTCGGACTAGGTTTGATGTGTTTCAGCGTCGTTTTTAGAATTTGGAAAGTTCAAAGTTCCTAGGCTTGAATCCGTGCTTAATTCATGTTTTTATGTTGTTCGAGGTGGTATGAAGGATCGAATAAGTTCGTATCGTGTTATAGGATTGATTGGGATGTTTGGTCGAGGTCCCGGAGGCCTCTGATGTGTTTCAGATGCTTAACGGATGAATTTTTTGACTTAGACCATTGCTATAGTTTTTCTGGTGTCTGGTGTTTCACACCTGCAGAGTGGGAAACGCGGGTGCGGACTCGCACGTGTGGACATGGAAGCGCAGATGCGAGAATTGGGAGTTTGTCATGGGGTCGCAGGTGCGAGGAGGTTCCGCATATGCGATGCCCGCAGGCGCGGTTTAGGACTCGCAGGTGCAGACTAAGCTCCGCAGGCGCGCACGCGCAGGTGCAGCCTCATTTCCGTAGATGTGAACCTGTCCCTTTTAGTGGGTTTCGCACCCGCGATGGATTTTCCGCAGGTGCGGAGCCGCAGGTGCGAAGAGTAGTTGCAGGTTGCGAGGATCGCTGGCAGAATAAGGGTTGAAATCGAGGCTTAGTTCATTTTCACTTCATTTTTTATTTTGAGCTTGGAAGGAGGTGATTCTTTGAGGGGTTTTAACAGGAATATTGTGGGTAACGATTTCTTACTCGAATTTGGTTTTAGTACATTAATCTATTTTAGTTTTCTTCATTTAATCAAGGAAATTGAGTGAGAAATGTGGGGAAATGGGGGGGAAATTCCCCAATCAAATTTCTGAGTTTTGATAGAGTTTTAGGCGTCGGATTTAGATAATTTTTGGATGAGTGATCTCGTGAGTGAATGGGTGTTTTAAATTAGTAACTTTTACCCAATTCCGAGTCGTGGACCCAGGGAGACTTTTTGGGCATTTTTCCTATTTTCATTCCTTCGCTTCGAATTCATTAGCTAAAGTAGTTACTTGTAGTTATATTTACATTATGCAATTGATTTGATTAGATTTAGGCCATTCGGAGTTGGATACTCGTGGTAAGAGAGCGATTTCGGATTGATTTGAGCGGTTCGAGGTAAGTGGCTTGCCTAACCTTGTGTGGTGCAACTTTCCCTTAGGATGTTTGGTACTGTTTGATGTAGGAGCGCCGTGTACGTGAGGTGACGAGTACGTTCACGAGCTATTATTGTAAAATTTCCATTTTTCTTCTAAATCATAAATTGTTTTCCTTTGATTGAACTATACTATTATGTTTAATTACCCTGTTTAGATTAGGAAAGTATGTCTACGTGTTTTGACTGTCTACTTGAAATTTTGTGCAGCATGATTAGGTAGATTCCTACTTTCCTTGGTTGCATGTAGTCTAAATTGTACTTTTCAATGCTGTAACTGCCATGTTATTGTTGAGTTGCATATTTACTTTGGGACTACAGACATAGTTCGGGAGATCCCCCAGCACTAAATATTTATTTTGGGACTACAGACGTATTCCGGGAGATCCCCCTGTTTTGCATATTTACTTTGGGACTACGGACGTATTCCGGTAGATCCCCCAGCACTGCATTTTTATTTTGGGACTACGAACGTATTCGGAGAGATCCCCCTGTACTGCATAATTAATTCGGGACTATGGGACAGTATCCCGGGAGATTCCCTGTTATACTTCCTTACTCTTAGCCGAGGGATTCTTGACTTTTGCTACTGTAGTTTTTCCTTAACTGTTTTACTGTAGAATACATTTATATCTCTTACTGCTTACTTTATTATATTTACACCGATAGGGTCCTGACCTGACCTTGTCACTACTTGACCGAGGTTAGGCTTGGCACTTACTGGGTACCATGGTGGTGTATTCATGCCCTTTCCTGCACATGTTTTTTGTGTGCAGATCCAGGTACGAGCTATTAGCCTCGGATTTAGTGCGTGTTTGCTGATTTAGGAGACTTCAAGGTACTTTTGCTCGCGTCCGCAGACCTCGAAGTCCCCTTTATTTCCCCTGCATAGAGATATCTTTTGTTTTCTTCAGACATTTTGTATAGAGCAATATAGAATTATAGCAGCTTGTGACTGGTGACATTCCGGGTTTTGGGAGTGATGTTATTATATATGCCGAGTGGCACTATCCATCTTATTTAATTATATTGTTCTAGCTTTTATTTTTGTGTTTCTTTCATTTTCCCGCAATAATAGGCTTACCTAGTCGTAGGTGCCTTCACGACACCTTTTGGAGGGGTAAAATGAGTCGTGAAAAGTTGGTATCAGAGCCCTAGGTTCATAGGAGTCGTGAGTCACAAGCCTGTTTATTAGAGTATCGCCGATCGGTGCGGAGACGTCTGTACTTATCTTCGGGAGGCTATGTAATTGTTAAGAACAATCATACTTCTTTGATTTCCTCATCGTTCGAGTTATTGACATTACAATATTTCTAAAATTTCTATTCTATTCTTTCTCACATATGGTAAGGACCCGTACAGGGAGGACCGACGATCAGGCACCCGAGACCCCTGCCAGGGCCACTAGAGGCCGGGCTTGGGGTAGAAGACGACCACGCGGTGCAGCCCAAGCACCTGCGAGAGATGCGAAAGAGGAGCCCCCAACAGTTCCAGCTGGAGGGCCGGCACCGGAGATTCCTATTGCTGCTCCATCCCTCCAGGAGACTTTGGCTCTGTTCATGAGCATATTCAGCACTTAAGCTCAGGCTGGACTGTTTTCGACAGCTCCCGCTACATCTCAAGCCGGGGGAAGAGCATAGAGTCCCACAGCCCGCACTCCTGAGCAGAGGGTCCATGTTTATCAGGCCCTAGAATTTATTCCTATGCCCCTAGTGGCTCCGGTTCAGCATGAGACCAGGGTAGCTACTTCTGAGGCAGAGCAGCTCATACTCGAGAGGTACAAGAAGTACCACCCACCTACTTTCAGCGAACTAGCTTCAGATGATGCTCTGGGTTTTCTTTAGAAGTGTCATTGTATTCTCCGCACTATGGGCATTGTGGAGATGAGTGGGGTTTCATTCACCGCTTTCCAGCTGAGGGAAATGACATATTAGTGGTGGCGTGCCTATGAGTTAAGTAGTCCGGACAAGGCAGCCTCACTCACATGGACTAAGTTCTCAAAGATGATCTTGCGTGAGTATGTCCCTCAGAGCCTCAGGGATGCTTGGCGCGCAAAGCTGCACCAGGGTGCTATGACTGTGTCGGAGTATGCAGTTCATTTCAGTGAGTTAGCTCGACATGCATCGACTTTGGTTGCTACAGTCAGAGAGAGGGTTCGTCGCTTCATTGAGGGACTTCATCCCAGTATTTAGACCAGTACGGCCAGGGGGTTAGAGATGTATATCACTTATCAGCAGGCAATGAGTATATCCAGGAGAGTGGAGGGCATGTTTTCCCGGGACAAAGAGGAGAGAGAGTTCAAGAGGTCTCGGGAGACTGGTTATTATTCAGGGGCTCGTGCACCAGCAGCATGCCATGGTAGGGGTTTTGTGAGTCGCCATGTTCATTCAACTCTTTTAGTAGCCAGCGACGTTCCAGCCCCTCCTAGACCTTAGGAGCCTTATTATGCACCGCTAATATCTAGTGTGCCTCCTGCTCGAGGTGCTATTACCGGCCAGTCTAGCAAGCCAGGTCCGAGTCAGTCTCAGCCGCCACGTCTTCTGAGGGGTTGTTTTGAGTGTGGTGAGAATCATCACATGGTTAGGTATTGACCCAGAGCCAGGAGGGGTGCACCTTTACAGATTTATTAGCCTCTACGTGCTCCACCGGGTCCTCCGGCCATTCTTCCAGCCCCAGCTGCCTCTCCACCTACTCAGGCAACTCGAGGTGGAGGTCGGGGAGGTCGAGGTCGCCCTAGAGGGGGAGGCTAGGCCAGGTACTATGCCCTTCCATCCCGTTCTGAGGCTGTCACTTCAGATTCAGTCATCACAGGTATTGTCCCTGTATGTCATAGGGATGCATCCGTATTATTTGACCCAGGATCTACGTATTCATATGTGTCTTCTTATTTTCCTCCACATTTGGGGGTATCTCGGGATTCTTTGAGTTCACCTGTTTATGTATCTACTCTTGTGGGAGATTCTCTTGTTGTGGACCGCGTATATCGGTCGTGTTTGATTGCTCTTAATGGTTTTGAGACTAGAGCCGATTTGTTATTACTCAGTATGGTAGATTTTGATGTTATCTTGGGCATGGACTGGTTTTCGCCCCATTATATTATTCTTGATTGTCACGCTAAGACCGTGACGCTGGCTATGCCAGGCTTACCGCGATTAGAGTGGAGAGGTACCTTAGAGTATACTCTCCGCATGGTTATTTCATTTCTTAAGGCTCGGCGAATGGTTGAGAAGGGGTGTGATGCGTATTTCGCCTATGTGAGAGATGTCAGTATTAATACCCCCACAGTTGAGTCAATTCCACCAGTGAGGGACTTCCCTGATGTGTTTCCAGCTGATCTTCCGGGCATGGCGCCCGATAGAGATATTGATTTTGGCATTGATTTGTTGTCGGGCACTCAGACCATATCTATTCCTCCTTACCGTATGGCTCATCCTGAGTTGAAGGAGTTGAAGAAGGAGTTGAAGGAGCAGTTGCAGGAGTTTCTTGATAAGGGTTTCATCAGGCCTAGTGTATCACCTTGGGGTGCTCCGGTCTTTTTTGTGAAGAAAAAGGATGGTTCTATGCGTATGTGTATTGATTATCGGTAGTTGAACAAGGTTACAGTGAATAATAGGTATCCTTTGCCTCACATCGATGATTTATTTGACCAATTACAAGGTGCCAGGGTATTTTCCAAGATTGATTTGCATTATGGCTATCATCAGTTGAATATTCGGGAGCCGGACATCCCGAAGACTGCTTTCAGGACCAGATATGGTCATTACGAGTTTCTTTTCATGTCATTTGGGTTGACCAATACCCCAGCAGCCTTTATGCATTTGATGCACAGTGTGTTTCGGCCTTATCTTGATTCTTTCATCATTGTGTTTATTGACGACATTTTGGTATATTCCCGATCTCGGGAAGATCATGAGTAGCACCTGAGGACCATGCTTCAGACTTTGAGGGAGAAGAGATTATATGCAAAATTTTCTAAGTGTGAATTCTAGCTTGATTCAGTGGCATTCTTGGGTCACGTAGTGTCTTGAGATGGGATCAAGGTAGATCCGAAGAAGGTGGAGGCAGTGCAGAGTTGGCCTAGACCATCATCAGCTACGGAGATCCGCAATTTTCTTGGTTTGGCGGGATACTACCGTCGCTTTGTAGAGGGGTTTTCATTTATTGCAGCACCTATGGCTAGGCTGACCCAGAAGGGTGCTCCATTCAGGTGGACCGAGGAGTGTGAGGAGAGCTTTCAGAATCTCATGACAACTTTGACTACAACCCCAGCACTAGTGTTGCCTACAGGTTCGGGGTCTTACACTGTCTATTGTGATGCCTCGAGGATTGGCCTTGGAGCGGTATTGATGCAGGATGGTAGGGTGATTGCCTACACGTCCAGACAGTTGAAGGTGCATGAGAAGAATTATCCTGTCCAAGATCTTGAGTTAGCAGCCATTGTTCACGCCTTGAAGATATGGCGTCATTATTTGTACGGTGTTCCTTGTGAGATCTACACTCATCACCGGAGTTTGCAGCACTTGTTCAAGCAAAAGGACCTTAATTTTCGTTAGCGGAGGTGGTTGGATCTACTTAAGGACTATGATATCACTATATTGTACCACCCGGGGAAGGCCAATGTGGTGGCCGACACCTTGAGTCACCGAGCGGAGAGTTTGGGGAGTTTGGCATATCTTCCGGTAGCTGAGAGGCCCTTAGCCTTGCATGTTCAGGCCTTAGCTAGTTAGTTCGTGAGATTGGATAGTTCAGAGACGAGCTGAGCCGAGTATTGGCTTGTGTGGTCGCTCGGTCTTCTCTTTATGACCGTATCAGGGAGCGCTAGTATGATGATCCCCACCTTCTAGTTCTTCAGGACAGGGTTCGGCGAGGTGATGCCAGAGATGTGACTATCGGTGATGATGGCGTGATGAGGATGCAGGGCGGGATATGTGTGCCCAATGTAGATGGGCTTCGGGAGTTGATTCTTGAGGAGGCCCACAACTCGCGGTACTCCAGTCATCCAGGTGACGTGAAGAAGTACCAGGATTTGAGACAACACTATTGGTGGAGGAGGATGAAGAAGGATATAGTTGGGTTTGTTGCCAAGTGTCTTAACTGTCCACAAGTTAAATATGAGCATCAAAGACCGGGTAGATTGCTTCAGAGGCTAGAGATCCCAGAGTGGAAGTGAGAGCGGATCACCATGGACTTTGTAGTTGGACTTCCACAAGCTTTGAGAAAGTTCGATGCTATTTGGGTGATCGTGGATCGGCTGACCAAGTCAACTCATTTTATCCCAGTGTTGACTACGTACTCTTCAGAGAGATTGGCTGAGATTTATATCATAGAGATTGTCCGCCTCCACAGTATCCCAGTATTCATCATTTCAGACAGAGGTACACAGTTCATATCACGATTCTGGAGAGCCGCACAACAGGAGTTGGGTACTAGGGTAGAGTTGAGCACATCTTTTCACCCTTAGACGGATGGGCAGTTCGAGCGCACGATTCAGATTCTCGAGGATATGCTCTGTGCTTGTGTGATGGATTTCGAAGGGTCATGGGACCAGTTCTTGCCACTTGCGGAGTTTTCCTACAACAACAGTTACCAGTCCAGCATTCAGATGGCACCATATGAGGCTTTGTATGGTAGGTGGTGTCGGTCCCTAGTGGGTTGGTTTGAGTCGGCGAAGCCCGATTGCTGGGTACAGATTTGGTCCAGGATGCCCTGGATAAGGTGAAGGCGATTCAGGATAGACTTCGCACAGCCCAGTCCAGACAGAAGAGTTATGCAGACTGGAAGGTTAGTGATTTGGCGTTTATGGTTGGAGAGCGGGTCTTGCTTCGGGTAGCGCCTATGAAAGGCGTCATGAGATTCGGGAAGAAGGGCAAGCTGAGCCCGAGGTTCATTCGTCCTTTTGAGATATTGCGGCGTGTTGGGGAGGTTGCTTCTGAGCTTGACTTACCTCCCAGCCTAGCTGTAGTTCACCCGGTATTCCACGTATCTATGCTCTGGAAGTATCACGGTGATCCGACTTACGTTTTGGATTTCATCTCATTCCAGTTGGACAAGGATCTATCTTATTTTGAGGATCCAGTAGTTATTTTGGACAGGCAGGTCAGAAAGCTCAGGTCAAAGAACATTGCCTCAGTAAAGGTCCAGTGGAGGGGTCAACCGGTCAAGGAGACAACTTGGGAGACCGAGCAGGACATGCGCAGCCGTTACCCTCATCTTTTCACAGCTTCAGGTATGTCTTGATACTCGTTTGAGGACGAACAATTTTTTTAAGAGGGGGAGAATGTAACGACGCGGCCGGTCGTTTTGAGAGTTAGAGCCCCGATCCCGTAATAACTGCTTTCCCTATATTTATTTCTGCTATTGTGACTTGCCGGGATGATTGTTTTTTGAGTTTCGGAGTGTTTTGGGACACTTAGTCCCTAAATGAGAGCTTAAGTCTTAAAATTTGGACCGTAGTCAGAACTGTGTGAATACGGTTCCAGAATAGAATTTTGTTGATTCCATTAGCTCCTATGAGTGATTTTGGGTTTAGGGGCGCATCCGGAATGTGTTTTGGAGGTCCGTAGTAGATTTAGGCTTGAATTGACGAAAGTTGGATTTTTGAAGATTTCGATCGGTAGTGGAAATTTTGATATCGAGCCCGGAATGGAATTTCGGAAGTGGATGTAGGTTCGTAGTGTCATTTGTGACCTGTGTGTGAAATTTGAAGTCATTCGGACTAGGTTTGACATGTTTTGGCTTCGTTTGTAGAATTTGGAAAGTTCAAAGTTCCTTAGGCTTGAATCTGTGCTTAATTCATGTTCTGATGTTGTTAGAGGTGGTTTAAAGGCTCGACTAAGTTTGTATGGTGTTATAGGATTGGTTGGTATGTTTGATCGAGGTCCCCAGGGCCTCGGATGTGTTTCGGATGCTTAACGGATGAATTTTTGGACTTAGGCCATTGCTGTAGTTTTACTGGTGTTTGGTGTTTCGCACATGCAGAGTGGGAACCGCAGGTGCGGACTCGCACATGCGGAGATGGAAGCGGAGATGCGAGAATTGGGAGTTTGTCATGGGGTAGCAGGTGCGAGGAGGTTCCGCATCTGCGACGCCCGCAGATGCGCAAGAGGCTCGTAGGGGCAGTTGAGGACTCGCAGGTGCAGACTAAGCTACGCAGATGCGTGCCCATTTCCTCAGATGCGGACCTGTCCCTTTTAGTGGATTCCGCACCTGCGATGAATTTTCCGCAGGTGCGGAGCTGCAGGTGCGAAGAGTAGCCGCAGATGCGAGGATCGTTGGGCAGAAAAGGGGTTGAAATCGAAGGTTAGTTCTTTCACTCCATTTTTTATTTTGAGCTCGGAAGAAGGTGATTTTTTTAGGGATTTTCAGAGAAATATTGTGGGTAACGATTTTTTACTCGAATTTGGTTTTATTACATTAATCTATTGTAGTTTTCTTCATTATATCAAGGAAATTGAGTGAGAAATGTGGGGAAATGGGGGGGGGGGAAAATTCTCCAATCGAATTTCTGAGTTTTGAACGAGTTTTAGGCGTCAGATATATATAAATTTTGGACAAGTGGTCTCGTGAGTGAATGAGTGTTCTAAATTGGTAACTTTTACCCAATTCTGAGTCGTGGGTCCGGGGAGATTTTTTGGGCGTTTTTCCTATTTTCATTCCTTAGCTTCGAATTCATTAGCTAAAGTAGTTACTTGTAGTTATATTTACATTATGTAATTGATTTGATTAGATTTGGGTCGTTCGGAGTTGGATATCGTGGTAAGAGAGCGGTTTCAGATTGATTTGAGTGGTTCGAGGTAAGTGGCTTGCCTAAACTTGTGTAGAGTAACTTCCTCTTAACATGTTTGGTACTGTTTGATGTATGAGCGCCGTGTACGAGAGGTGACAAATACGTACACGGTATATTTTTGTAAAATTTCCATTTTTCTTCTAAATCATAAACTGTTTTCCTTTGATTGAACTGTACTATTATGTTTAATTACCCTGTTTAGATTAGAAAAGCATGCTTACGTGTTTTGACTGTCTACTTAAAATTTTGTGCAGCATGATTAGGTAGATTCCTACTTTCCTTGGTTGCATGTAGTCTAAACTGTACTTTTCAGTGCGGTAACTGTCATGTCATTGTTGAGTTGCACATTTACTTTGGGACTACGGACGTATTCCGGGAGATCCCCCTGTCTTGCATATTTACTTTGGGACTAGGACGTATTCCGGGAGATCCCCAGCGCTGCATATTATTTTGGGACTACGGACGTATTCCGGGAGATCCCCCTATACTGCATATTTATTTTGGGATACAGACGTATTCCAGGAGATCCCCATGTGCTGTATAATTAATTTGGGACTACGGGACGGTATCCCGTGAGATTCCCTGTTGTACTTCCTTACCCTGAGCAGAGGGCTTCTTGACTTTTGCTACTATAGTTTTTCCTTAACTGTTTTACTGTAGAATACATTTATATCTCGTACTTCTTACTTCATTATATTTACACAGGTAGGGCCCTGACCTGACCTCGTCACTACTCGACCGAGGTTATGCTTGGCACTTACTGGGTACCATTGTGGTGTACTCATGCCCTTTCCTGCACATTTTTCGTGTGCAGATCTAGGTACGAGCTATTAGCCTCGGATTTAGTACGTGCTTGCTGATTTAGGAGACTTCAAGGTACCTCTGCTCGTGTCTACAGACCTCGGAGTCCGCTTCGTTTCCCCCAGGTAGAGATATCTTTTGTTTTCTTAAGTCATTTTGTATAGAGCAATATAGACTTATAGCAGCTTGTGACTGGTGACATTCCGAGTTTTGGGAGTGATGTTATTGTATATGTCGAGTGGCACTATCCATGCTTATTAATTTATATGTTCTGGCTTTTATTTTTGTGTTTCTTTTATTTTTCCGCAATAATAGGCTTACCTAGTTGTAGAGACTAGGTGCCATCACGATACCTTTTGGATGGGTAAATGGGTCGTGACAATATATAATTTGCAAATGTTGTACATAATACATTCAACATCAAAATACCATTATTGTACTTGCATTATACATATAAAATCTCCATATTTCTATTATATAGAAAAGGAAAGATGGTCGATCAAGAGCATATATGTCATTTCAAAAAAAATTCTATATTATTTTTAATTCTTAAATGCAAACTATCATTGATGCATATGGGACCCACATTCCCATAACTACAACGCTCCTTTAAATGTTACTCCATGTTGATTAGACTACTTTTATGGAGAGTACTGCATGCAAATAATCATTTGAAACACTCTTTTTCCTCATTTGGTAAAATTATTAATTTTGATTTTATCAATTAGAAGTTTTCACAGAGAAATTAAACTTAATTTTTTAAATAATAATGCAACAAAAGAAGATATTGGTAAATATTTACAAGATTTTCATATTTACCCATATTGTTTTAAAGTAATTTAAAAATTAACATTAAAATGTTTTCATCTATCCACACTATTTAAAGGTGATTTCAAACTAGAAAAATTCATTGTTCAGAAGTAATTTTAAAAAGTATAGTTTATTAAATCTCAAAAGTTAATTTAAGTGATGGATTTGTTCATACTGTATTAGGGGGATATCTCTTATATGCTTAATTAATGTGAAAATTTAATCTACATGATTTGAACTCATTTTTCCCTGGTAAGTTTTCAACTATCAATAAATTATTCTAAACATTATTTTTATAATTTTTATATTGCTTCATTATGAAAATTAACATATGATAAATCTATAGAAAAATAAAAGCATTTCTCTTATCTCCTTAATTAAGAAAAAAATTGTTCCCACTGTTGAAACTCTTGTGAAACCAAAATGTATTCAAGAATAGTTTACAGATAGATCGGTAAGCTTCTTATTCTAGAAAATTTGTTAATATAGATGACACTTGTAGCTTTAATGTATTCTCTTGCAAAATATTCAAATAGGAAAATAATACCATTGAAATTAAAATTTTAATTTGATGTTTATGTTTGATATGAATGTTAAAAATGAGTATTATAGCATGTAGTCTTTTTATGTTAATTGGAACAATTTAAAAAAATTATAATTTTTAGTTTAGTTTTAAGTAAATTATTAAAATAAACTAATCATAAAATATGATTCCAATATCATTCTCTATCCGTGATTAAATGGATATAACAAGGATCAATTTATTTATCAAAAAATTAATCGAGTCTCGACAAATAATAATTTTAAGACTACAATGTTGGGCCCATATACGAGTCTTTCCTCGTCTAGTCATTTTCATAAACACATTAGAAGCGTCTAGAATACATTATTATATAACTATTTAAACATTAAAAAAATACACATCATATCAAACTATGCATTAACTATTTAAGAAGGAAATAATAGTTTTTTTTATATGTTTTGATTATACATAGACACTATTTCTAATAATATAACACAAAAAGAAAGAAAGTTATGGTAGCTAAATTCCAAGAGTAAAGATTTAGGAAAAAATTGTGGGAGCTAGTTTTTAAGAAGAAAGTCATGGACTGGGCGAAAAAGAAGGAAAGAGTTGTCTGCCGAATGCAAATATGTAGCTGCCACATTTGTTATAGCTATGTTCTTGATTTTAATTTCTTGTTTATGATCAAAATAATTTGGTAAGTGATTGAGCTGTGGGTATTTTCAGGTGAACAATGCAGGAGTTGGTGGAGTCACTGCAGATGCTGATGCCCTAAGAGCTACACAAGAGTCCAGTGGGGTAAGTCCTTTTAACTAGGCTTTAACTATCGATTTATTGTGTCTTAATACTAGACAGTTGGTTACTACATGATAAGTATCAGGTTATTATATATACTGGCACACTGACAATCGGTGTAGTATAGGTTTGATACCGTTCTTACCAGGTCATCAATTAATGTTCATAGTAGACATTAGCTGTGAATTACTTTTGTATAAGTTTCGGATTGACGCTTCAAAAAGATTTACCTGTACTTACCTTATAGCATAACTTACATGTATTTATAATTGCCGTTAGTGCATAGAAACGTAAACTCATATCATTATGTATGTTCCGTAACACGTCTGAGAATTTACAACCCCAGAGGATTTATCATAATTAGACAGCCCTCAAATTAACTAGTAGACCATTCTTTTATGCTATATGCTTGATTAGAAATCATATGTGCAACTTGATTTGGATATAGAGTTAGTTAACCATGTAAAAGGCTTGAGGTTTCTGCTGTAGTCAAGAAACCAGAACAAGTCCTGCTTTATCTTGAAATCTTCAGATTCAACTACCAAGCGGCACAATCAGTAGCCATAGCTCTCTCTTTCTGGAAAATTCACCTTTTGACATGCAATCAATTGAAATCCTTGGCTTTAGACGTCATCTTTTGCACTCTTTAATTTGTCATTCTCTCTGCAGTAGACAGGAGGATCTCAAATCAATTGGAACAACATACTGACTCAGACATATTAGTTGGCAGAGGAATGTCTTGAAACAAACTACTATAGTGTGAAGAGAATGACTGAAGCATTTATTCCGCTGCTCCAATTATCTAACTCGCCGAGGATTGTGAATGTTTCTTCCTCTATGGGAAGGCTAAAGGTATTAACCTAGCAACTCTTCTCCTCTTGGAATGGAAGGTCTAATCTACTGAAGTACCTCTACAGCTCTACTCTTATCTTTCAGATATTTTTTGAAACTTTGATACATCTACATAGCTGCATTTATTCCATTTAGCATGATTTAACTTTTAAGGTTTTAGGCTTATACATGCTTGGCCCGTAGGAATGATAAATTCTGAAGTAAAACTGTAAAACTATGATTAAAACGTTTAGAACTACACTATTCTGCCTTTAATTGTCTTTTTTAGAGAATCTAATGTATATGCCATCTATTCTTTTTAGATTGGAAAAATCATAGATTACTGAAATCTTGCCGTTAAATACACCTTTGTTCCCATCAATTTATTCATTTTCTACACAATGTTCTACTGCCTTTAACTTAAAAGACTTACTCTTTTACTCTACTAGCAACAAAAAATGAAGAAAATAGACCCTGAGGAAATCCTAATAGTAGTAGTGTCAGGCTGATTTTATTGTATATAAATCATGATCCGACCGGAGTCTTGTCAATTTCCCTTTTCTCTTTAAATGATATGGGGAAAACACAGGAAACTTAATGATGTAATTAATTAAGCTAGGATATTTATCAGCAGCTTGATAGTTTAAAAGGGCAGCCCGGTGCACTAAACTCTGCCTATGCGCAGGGTCCGGGGAAGGGTCGAACCACAGGGGTCTATTGTACGTAGCCTTACCCTGCATTTCTGCAAGAAGCTGTTTCCTAGCAGCTTGATAGTTTCAATCTTATTTTTCATGTGGTGATAAATTTGTCATGCTTTCCTAAGTCTCGGTAAATCCATGTTGGTAATTGGATAATCCCCATGAATAGCTGACTGAAATTCTCTAATTCCATTTCCAGAACTTGAAACATGAATGGGCTAAAGGAGTATTAAGTGATAGTGATAACCTCACAGAAGAGAAGATAGAAGAGATGATAGCTCAATATCTAAAGGACTATAAAGAAGATACCCTTCAAGCCAAGGGTTGGCCTTCTTTCATGTCAGCCTATATACTCTCTAAAGCAGCGTTGAACGCTTACACAAGTGCCATGGCAAAGAAGCATCCGTCTATACAGATCAATTGCGTTTGCCCTGGTTTTGTGAAAACAGATCTCATTTACAATTGTGGGATATTGTCAATTGAAGAAGGCGCGGAGAGTCCTGTAAGGCTAGCTCTGCAGCCAGATGATGGCCCTTCTGGTTTGTTCTTTGATCGGAAAGAAGTTTCATCCTTCGAATGAAAGTATGTTGTTCATTGTACGTACCCGTGTAGCTAATGATATACATGTTGGACTAGCATGTAATAATCTTCTGTGATATGCATTAATGTATGTTGTATGAAATGCTATTTCATGTAGGCAGTTTGCATCTAAAATAGTCCTTGGTTGTAAGTTTTAACAGTGACAATATAGGATGAATAAAAGACTGAAAGAATGAATTTCCCTTAAAATTTTTGTGTCTGAAGTTGCTATTAGCTATCTCTTCTCCAAATCTTGGTACTTCATATGGCACTAGAAAACTACTGATTTTATTCAAAGAACAAATCAATATTTGAACATTATCTTTCAGTTGTTTGATGAGTTAAGTTTTTTCTGAAGAACCCAAAAATAAAGCAAATTATATTTCAAATTGTGTATACTAATCTGTTAAACAAATCACAATCAATTTCCTTGGGAGACTTCTTTGTTTTATAATCATTTCTTGTCTTTTCCATTAATGAAAATGTGAACAAGAAGTAAATTTTTTCCAAGGGTGGAAAACCCCAAATGCGTTTTTAATGTCAAGAGAAAGATAGTGACATGGTATTGCGCACTATATAGGAGATAGCTTTGAGATGACCGGTAAAACACGTGATCAGGAGGTTAGAAATTGAAAACACTTTTTCATAGAAATGCATGATAAGACTGCACATACTAAGCCCTTATGACTGGATCCCACATATAATTAGTATACTGGACAGCCTTTTATTTCTCCTGCTGACCATCATAATTCAGTGACATCCTAAATTGTCGTACTAGTTGAATTATATACCAGAGAAATAAATATTTAATATTTATAAAACACTATAAACGAAAAAAAATGTGGAAACGCAGACTAACATTTTGAAATTCGGAGCTAAGCAAGTTGAAATAATGGCCAATAAAACGGGCTTTCTTCAACTCTTGTCCACATAATGGTTCAACCGACATTAAAAACAGGGGATAAGACTAACATATTATTAAAAAAAAAAAAAATTATAGCCGCCATAATTATTTTTCTCGAGTCTGAAACTCAATTATTGAGTTTTTGAACATGTATGACGTTAATAGATTTTTTTTTAAAAAGGATTAAAATATGTATAATGCGGTAATAAATCGCGCTATACATTAACGGTGTTATAGTTGTTAAGGTAAAGTATGGTTTATTACCGCGTTATACATGTATAGCGCATCAAATAACCGTGTTATGCTTATACCACCTGACAGAAAGGTATAGCGTATGAAATAACCGTGATATACCTGTTATTATATACTCACCTTCTTCACCAAATGACATACCCCCCCCCNACTTTCCGATTTACATAAATTGAGGTATTCCGATTTAGTTTATGTCGAAATTCATATAATAATGCATATTAGTTGACTTGAATGTTTTTTCATGTCGTTTTGTGTGTTGTTTGCAAAACTAGTATGTTATATTGGAAACTAAAAATGTTAATTAATATCTTTACTATTTTATATGTATTTTTCGTGAATGTTATGTGATTAAAATATATTTTTTATTTGTATTTAGTTTAGATTATTTATTAGCGTAGTAAAATGTAGATCCTTTTAGCGTAGTAAAATGTAGAGCCTTTTAGTGTAGTAAATGTAGAGTATTTTAGCGTAGTATTTCTGTAGTTTAAGTATCTCTTATACTGATAGATGAAAGATAATATGATAGTTTGGTGCTACTGGGCCTCAAATATCGATCCTGGAACCCATATGTATATATACTTTGTCCAATTAAACAATTAAGAATTAATAATTTAATTTATAAAACAAATACACAAAATTATAAAAATATTGAAATTGACACACATAATTATTCATGATAGTTTGGTGCTACTGGGCCTCAATATCGAGCATGGAACCCATATATATATATACTTTGTCCAATTAAATAATTAAGAATTAATAATTTAATTTATAAAACAAACAAAGAAAATTTGAAAAATATTTAAATTGACACACATAATTATTCATAAAATTAGAAAAATATTAAAATTGACACACATAATTATTCATGATAGTTTGGTGCTATTGGGCCTCAAATATCGAGCCTGGAACCCATATGTATATATACTTTGTCTAATTAAATAATTAAGAATTAATAATTTAATTTATAAAACAAACACACAAAATTATAAAAATATTGAAATTGACACACATAATTATTCATGATAGTTTGGTGCTACTGGACCTCAAATATCGAGCCTGGAATCCAAATTTATATACTTTGTCCAATTAAATAATTAAGAATTAATAATTTAATTTATAAAACAAACACAGAAAATTATAAAATTATAAAAATATTAAAATTGACACACATAATTATTCATGATAGTTTGGTGCTACTGGGACCCAAATATCGAGCCTGGAATCCAAATATATATACTTTGTCCAATTAAATAATTGAGAATTAATAATTTAATTTATAAAACAAACACACAAAATTATAAAAATATTTAAATTGACACACATAATTATTCATGATAGTTTGGTGCTACTGGGCCTCAAATATCGCGCCTGGAACCCATAGATATATATACCCTGTCCAATTAAATATTTTATAACTCTAAAATTAATTATTTAAATTACAGATTAAACATACAATTAATGTTGTTTAATTTACAATTGACGATATGGACGTGCCGCCTATACATCCCGGACCTTACTCCGATGAGCTATTAGTGCTACAGGGCGATCATAGGTCCACCCACGTATGGGAGAGAGAGTTACTGTCCCTTACTCTCCACGCCAGGAGAGTGGACGGCCTGTGGGATTTTCTGAGGGACAGAGATCTCCATCCCCGTCCTCTGCAGGGATGTGTTGGATCTGCTGGAGGGTGCATAGATAAATATGTACTTAAACTTACTTGGTATAACTTAGTATTACGCATACTCACGTTTTATGTTCTTATTTGATAGTTCACCTGAACGCCATACAACGACGACTTGATAGGTGGCCTGCCAGATTATTGCTTGGCTGGCCGACTGATTTGGAGCACTTCTGTCCCACTGATATGCCTCGATATTGTGGAGCATCATGCTACGGAGCGGGTACTTCGCCAGTTTATCCGTTTGCAGTATGTACTGAGGGGTCCTACATGGGAGCCTACACATTATCAGAGGGATGATCGATTTAGGGCTGACGACACATTTATAGCATGGGTAACGGCGCAGGTCCATACTTGGGACCAATGAGCTCACCTGATTCCGCCCCCACCTACAAAGATCCAGGCGGAGACTATCCATATGTATACGTCCTGGTACCGCCGTGTTACCCGACTTTTTGTCGGGAATCCTATTCATCAGGCTGCCTGGCGGTACGTTCCATACGTCGGGCGGTACGAGGCCCTAGTATATTTTCTGTTATTATTAATTATATAACTGTAACTTAGTGCAATATATGTAGTTTATATTTTATACGTTGTGCAGGCTATTGGACTGCATACAGTCTATCAGATGGGACTGCAGATGCAGGAGCATGTCGGCGATCCTGTGGCTGCTCTGCATGATTACGACCGGCAATTTGTAGAGGTGGTTGCCCGGACACTGCAGCGAGCCCGAGAGGATCAGCGCTTGGGACACGAGCCTGATTATGTGGAGCCAGGGCAGTACCAACGAGGCAGGGGTGTCGCACGAGGTGGTGGTTCCCGACGAGGTGGTGGTGCCAGACGAGGTGGTGGGCGGAGAGGTGGTGGGCGGAGCAAGGGGGCGTTGAGGCCCCTGCTAATGATGTTGCTTCTGATCTATCGAGTGGCCTACATGAGAGGAACATGCCGTCATACAGCCTTAGGATGCATCTCAGTCCGGGGACTTCGCAGATGACCCCGTCAGGTCCATTATTGATCACAGGCACGGACCTTGCTGGAGTGGATTGGGATACATACTTCCCAGGACCATCTACCACTGCTAAGGATCGACTGATCCAAGATTTTCATAGTGGGCGCCGACTAAGTTATGGCTCATCATCACAGGCGCAGGTATGGTTTTATTAATATTGAATTTAAATTTATTTTTATTCCTCTCCATTATTTTCCATAACTTTATTAATTTCCTTTTTAAGGCTTTATCTCTGCCTGTTGCGGAGGACCCTTCATGCGATGTTGACATGGCTGCGACAAATGATTACATTCAGGATCCCGACGAGACCATGGTAAGACAATTTAAATTCTTGTGACTTAATATGTATTTTCCTATACTGAACTGGCGAATCTTTTCTAGGTTTCTACTGATGATCATCCTGCAGCGCATCCAGCTATAAAGAGGCGGCTTGATGATGATAATCCGGATAGCGTACCCGGGCGGGATGGGATGCACCTCCGGCCAGCGGCTGTGTTAAAGCACACCGGATGCGGGACACATTGATTTTCTTTCCTTTTTTTTTTAATTTGATGTAAATAATAACAACAATTTTTATGTTTATATAATATGCACATTACTTGTTTATTTCCCCGTTCATTATTTAGTTTAATACTACGACACAAACACAAACATTAAAACTTAACATAATTAAAATTCAGTACAACTAATGAAAATACATGACAAGAGAAAAAGAAAAATAAAGTAGTATACTAAACACATACATGTCAATGTTTTAGTCTCTATCACCCAATATTCTCTGCTCCAACCACTTACATTGTTCTTCCAGCCTATTTTTTTCTTCTTCCACCTTTTTTAGTTTCGCCTCCACCTCTTCAAGTTCTCGTTTATGTTGTCTTTCACGTTCCCACTGTTTTAAACACAAATTATGAAGATACTGCAAAGATTCTTTGTAGCATTCCTGATAACAGGGTTCATCAACCCATACCTCAAAATTGCAAATAGGTTCATCGGGAACCTTATAAAACTTGTTCATACAGTGCCAGTAGCGGCGTCCAGCTTCAGCATTATCCCAACAATTATTCATCATGCATTTTTTGCCGCACTCGCACATTGGTACATAAGGACGTTCAGCCATTTGTGTCGCGCCCCCCTTCTTTCCCTCCTCGCGGAGATCGAGTTCAGGACATTTTTGGGACAAACTCCTTTGGGAGGAAGAAGTTAAAGGAAGAGTCGCCACCTAACAATTTTATGGTGCGTTAGGGCACCTGAGTAGTTAAATCATGAACTATTTTACATTACCAGAGATTGGGTAAATTCTTGAAATTATCTCAAGGGGAAGGTGTTAGGCACCCCTCGGGATTCACAACTGTGGGTCCCAGCCAAATGGTTTTGTGAATTCAGACAATAAGCAAATAACAAGCAAGGCTCACATAAGAGGGGATTTCAAACAAGTATAGAAGTTTTATTGGATGTTTAAAAGAAATTAGAAGTAAACATTTGAGAAAATATCCTAGGTTTAAAGTAATACGGATCACATCAATGCAATACCCGGTAATCACTCCTCGAAGAGGGGCTACACGTGGTATTAGCGCACCGATTATCATATCCATATTCTACCCTTCCCAACCCATGAAGGTAATTAAAACGTATGTTGGTCACAGATTCTATTGCATGCTATTACCCGTCCCATCTTATCAGTCCTGGAGGAAGTTAGGACTACTATCCTAAAGGGTAGATACTAGGCCGAACCCCTGGGTTTAAAGGACAAATTCTAAGCGACATAAAATATTTAGGACTGCAAGTATAGGGGAAACACAGGAGCAAATATGAGGCTCATGAATCCCTCCACAAATTAATACACATAACTAGCACGACTCAAACACAAAGAGGTCTTTGCATTTTAGAACCTAAGGCAGGATGTCAAAGTGAGAATACAGTAATGGGGCAGTCTGATTACTGAGTTTCAGAAGAAATCTTTTTACCAGTTCTAGACTATGAATTCTGATATGTAATTAGCCAAAAAATACAAAGAGACAGTTTTCCCAGTTTTAATAAACTTAATGCCTAAGGCTTGCCTAGGCGGGCTTAACAAACTCCAGTTATCCTGTTTAGACTTAATCATGGTAAAGGAGTGAGTATTTAAACTAATGTGAATGCAGTGTCCTACAAAACATGATATCTAAATGCATACAGGGTGTGGAATTATGAGAACCCACGCATGCTTCTAAATGCACAAACGTTTTCAGAAATCAGAATCTATTATTATTTTAAGGCGAAATTTACTTATTAACACATCTTTTGACTTGAAGTAGGAAATACAGAAGCATAGTTAAGTTGTTGAACCTAGCACATGATTTCTAATGTAAATAGCAGTATGTCCTTAACACATGAGTTTGGCATAGGTAAT
Organism: Nicotiana knightiana; assembly: GCA_005239525.1. Taxonomy (NCBI): domain Eukaryota; kingdom Viridiplantae; phylum Streptophyta; class Magnoliopsida; order Solanales; family Solanaceae; genus Nicotiana; species Nicotiana knightiana. The sequence goes on from ML423973.1 coordinate 44,939, forward strand.
ATGAGCATGCTGAGAATGGATTCCTAGGGTAATATGATGTCTAATGCACATATTGATGATTAATGCTTTTAACCTAAAACAGGATTTCTAGACATGGTGATCGGAAGATGCAGAAACAACAACATTATAACAACCATTTTATAGTTATTTAACTATGAACAGGATTTCTAATTGAGGCATGAGTATGGTAAAGATGCTGAGATAAACGGGCCTAAAACATGTTTTCTAATGCATGCATGGAAAGTATTCCTAAGCGTGGTAACTATGCACACTTATACAAAATAAACCCTATAGCACCCATAATTATACTAAGCATGCACAACCCCGCCCATTTCACTATCTAGCCCATAGCTATTTTTATAATTAATCATTACAGAACAGCCTTGCACAAACTCCATAAATAAGGAAATTAAGAAGTTACACTATAGAAGGCCTAACAGTAGGCCCAAGTCCTCAGATCCAACAATGCCATATGCCATGACCAGGTGCGTCACAGTTCCTAAGGATCTCAGAAGACCCCAAGCAGTGATCACACCCAAGTACCCTAGCCAGGAATGAGTAAGTGCAGTGTGGAATGCCAGCCTTGTGTGTCAGAGTTCAATGGGTACTCAAATGGTCCCCATGGAAGTGCTCACACGAAGGGGGATGAACTTAGAGCTAAGAGTAGTGAGATGTGCCTATAGTTTAGAAAAGAGTTGAGTTTGAAAAGTAGCTTTTGGAAATAACTGTTTTGAAAAATAGCTTCAGAGAACAACATGAGAGTTTGTTTTATAAAAAACTAGTTTTGCATTAGAAAGAAACAGGACCATCAACAACCCAGAACATACATGGTTTAGGAAGCAAACACAAACAGGGATAGGAGACTGGGGAACAAATAAGTCATAGAGTAGAGGCAGACTTGCAAGAAAATAGTCCTTAGGCTAGTGCTATATGGTTTATACAATCAGAGCCTAGTTATCATAGAATGTTCATGCCAGGAATCTAACAGCATCAGATTGAGGGGTGTCAAACAGAGTCATATATTAGGTCCAGGATTAGGATTTTACATAATAACTAAGTATTAGGGGGTGCATGCTCATAGTGTTGGGAGTCAGGAAGATTCATGATGGAAACATATCAGGGAAAGAAATAGACATGCTAGACTAAAGGGCAAGGGGAATCACATAGACGAGTAGACGTGCTGAACACAGAAGGAAAGAGAGGTCACAGGGTTAAGACAAACACACTAGCTGAAAGGCAAACAACATAACCATAATACAAACAAAACCATGTTGAGTTGGATGCTATAAACTTAAACTAGAAACATACCAGTTAGGAGTAAGAATAGAACAACAAGGTGCAGAGAAGTAGAGCAATATGATAGTAGTATGTAGAGCAATAGAGCAACACGAAGTTGTTTAGTCTTGGCTTTCAGCCGACTGAGTAGCCAGAAGAACAAGAGAGAATATGCAACAAAGCCAGTGAGAGTTCAGAGCAATATGAGTACTGTTTGTGTGTGTGTTCGTGTATCTATTGGTTCTGTTATGCTAAAGAGAGTATGGTGTTTATAATTCTGAAAACGAGTAAAGAAAATAAGGTAAGGAATAATTAGTCTAACATAATTATGGAAATAATAACCAATAAGTGTCAATTAAAGGCCTGGACTCCCTTTAATTCGGGAGTCAAGTTCAAACGGGCCAATAAGAGTTAAATCAGGGAAAGGAATCAAATAGAGTGATCTTACCATAACGGGGGTAGTAAAAGCATGGAATGTGTAATAAAGACCAGGTTCATAACACGTAATTAAGGAAAGTACACACTGATAGCATATTCACAAAACAAAGTATGGGTTTAATTCTGGAAATTAGTCGAGGGAATCTCGACTGTAATTGAAAGCACATGGAATCAGGCATAATCAAGGAAAGTATCACACAAGTCGAAAAATCAGTACAGAACATACAAAATCATAGGTTCGAAGAAAACATCACAGAGTCAGTAGAGGGTATCAGGAACCCTAACCATGAATTAGAGTAAGAAACATAGAGCACATAGAGAGCCTAGAAGAAGTATACAGATTGGCTAAACATAGCAAACAAGACGGACTAAAAAAACCTAAGAATTGGGATTTTCCGTAAGAATCTTTTAATCAAAATGTATTAACAAAGAAAAGCATAGAATAACATTAAAGCAGAAGTAAAAGAAATTGTTTTTTGAAAGGGGTTTGTGAAACCCTAGTTTTAAAAATTAAAAGATCGTTTAAAGATGAAAGTTTTTAGAGAAAAACATAAAAAATCTTCGTAATACTATAGATCTAAAGTAGATCTAGAATAAATCGAAAGATATAGGGTTAGGGTTTCATGGAACCTAGAGAAGTAAGAAGAACCTCAAAGATGGCATCAGCCTAAGTCGGAACAGGAACTTACTCAAACGGCCGAGGAGGCCGGAAAGTAGCATGGGACCACGAGAGGTGAGTTGGAACGCTCCAGGTTCGCCTGAGAGTTCCAGAGCATCACTGGACTGGTACAAAGTGGGTGGGTAACCAAGGGGCGATGAGGAGCCATGGTTTCTGGTGAGAGAACCAGTCGGAGAAGATGACCGGACTCCATCAGAGAAGAGAAGCCAAATGAGTCTTCTAGAGAGAACTAGAGAGTAACAGAGAGAGATAGAGAGAGAGTGAGGGGTTGGAGGGGGGGGGTAGTGATTAGGTTTTATTATGGTAATAATGATCTGGACCGTTGATCTCATTTGACCGACGGTTCAGATCAAGTGTGGGGTTGGGCCGGGTTATTTGTGGGTTTTGGGTTGAGTTAGAGAGTGGGTTTTGGGTTAGGTGGGGTTGGGTTAAGGGTTGGCTAAAATTTAAATAAAAAATGGGCTACACGTTAAATACCCAATTAAATAAGGTAATTAATTAATAAAATAGCTAATAATTGTGAGTAAAAATAAATTGAGACCAAATAAATGAAATTAAGGCGATTGACTAAGATATAAAAATTATAAATGATCATTCATTGAATTTAAAATAGTATAAATGCACATTTGTGCTATAATTGCAAAACTGTTGAAATTAACTAAATGATGCCAATATTGGCTAATTTGTGAAATAATAAAATCCTAAGGGAATTAAATAGGATATAAATAACATGTTGATCAAGCAAATGATTTGAAATTACATCATTTATGAATAATTATGAAATATAAAGTGTTAAATAAACAGTAAAATAATTTGATAAAAATACGAAAAGTTGTGAGAGAATACCAGTTACTGTAAGGAGTGATTTTGAAAGTATATATACAAGTTTGAAAATAATTTGGAGAAAAAATTGGGTATCAACAATTTGTGACAGCGTTAAAAACACTTGCTTTTCTTGAAAGATTTGCTATTAATTATTGTTGAGCACAGAATGAGCCTGTTATTTATAGGCAAGGCAACACACATAACGTAGTATTTAACCACGCTATATATGCACATAACGTAGTATATAACCGCGATATGCTTTGCGTGTTAAAGATTCCGACGGGTATGAAACAACTTTTTGTCAGTTGGGCAGCTATTTCAGTTCGACAAGACAACACACATAACGTAGTATTTAACCGCGCTATATATACACATAACGTATTATTTAACCGCGCTATATATAGACATAACGTAGTATATAACCGACCTATGCTTTGCGTGTTAAAGATTCTGATGGGTCTTTTTCAGTTCGACAAGACAACCCATAAACAAATTTTTACTATAAGTTTTTTAAAATTATCATTTAAAAACTGAAATAGAAGAGTTCAACTCATAATTAACAAACATAATTTTATTTTATAAATCTTGTAACATAAAAAAAATAACTAATTATTACAATATAAACTCATTGATAGTTGAGCACACTAGAAGAACACCCACCACGAGCTTGATTACTATTGCCACCCAAACCATCCGAAGGACATTTTTGACGGTCGTGTCCTGTTTACGAGAATATACTACATTTGCGCGCATAAACGGTATCACTAACATCTATTTGGCTCCTTATACGTGTTCTCTTCTGCACCTGTATTCGACGCAAATAGACTTGTTACACACCATTTTAAATATTTCTGGCGGTCAATAATGATCAGCATCCACTGGCTGCATCTGCCCAGTATTTAGGTACTTGGCAACACTATATTGATGATCAACATAGTTGGTTATACCTAAACCAACACTTTGAAAGCACTTGATGGCATGTGAGCAAGGCATGTGGTAGATGAACCATTTCCCACAAGAGCATAAACTTGTAGATTCATTTACAGTATGTACATTATTCCCCCATTTTGATGGATAGCAGTGCGAACTTCAAAAACATTTATTTCGTTATCATACTGCAAAAATGAATTCCAATGTGCTCGACGCCTGTATTTCTAAAATCTCTTCATCGGCACTGGCAATGACGTTGCAGCTGCAGACCTTTCAACAAACCTCTTCGCCATCTGCTTGAACGACATCCGCACTATGACAGTGACATGCAATCCACTTACCGACTTCAATTACCCCTTGAAAGACTCCGACATGTTTGTAGTCAGAATTCCCCATCGTCTGCCACCATCCGCATGCAAAGTCTATTTTTCAGGGTGATGTCGCATTAACCAACGATAGGCTGCCTCGTCTTCTTGCCCGATAGATTTCATGTGCCTCCGGAATTTATGTTGTTGATGGTATGTTGCTGCCATCCACATCAAATCATGCAGATCTTTGTTGGGATATGCCTTCTGGAAATTGGCCTTAAAGTGCCTCACACAGTAACAATGGTAGGCATAAGGTTCTTTCCATGCAGGAAAGTTCTCCACAGAACTACAAATACCGGAACTCTGTTTGACAACGTGCTCTTTTAAATGGTTCAAAAATAGCTTCCATGTCTCTTGGCTTTCATTGGAACAAACAACAAAAGCTAGAGGAAATAGATGTCCATTAGCATCTACTGCAACAGCTATCAACAACTTGATATCGTACTTTCCATAGACATGAGTGCCGTCTATGGATATTACGGGCCGACAATGCGAAAAACCATCAATTGCTGGTTTAAACGCCCAGAACACGTCATTGTATATATATTCTGGTTTTTCCGGACTCCGCTCAAGCTTCCATTCAACAACTGTCCCGGGGTTAAAGTGTTGCAATACGGCCATGTACTTGGGTAAAGCTGCAAATGACTTATCCCAGTTACCATAGGCAATTTCAAATGCTCGTTTGCGACCGAGATATGCTTTTCTTTTGGTAATGGTATGAGATATTCCTGATGGACTGATGTAATGCACTCTTTGATTTTATACCTTATGGACGCTTCAAGGTGTGGAATAAGGACAAGAGAAATCAAGTCAATATCCAAGTTGAAGTGATTCTCGTTGAATGTGTCCATTTCACATGCGTGGGTGGGAATGTATTTACCCACTTTCCACAGACCTGTCTTCTTCTTGCTCGCACGCAACATCCAATGGCATATCCAAAACCACCTGCGACAAACAACCTTGTATACATCCGGACTTGACTCCCATACCTGCATCTCACGACACTCTTTTACGTTGTTCATTTTACAAGCCCTACTTACGCGAGCTTTATCAGGAAAAAGCATGCCCTTTGCCAACACCGTTGGTCTAGACTCATCCCACATTGCTGTCCGAATTTCATCAAAATTCCTTGTGAGAGCTTCCATATCCGGCATACTTGGCAAGTTATCAATGTAAGGAATCTCCATTGAATGAAATGTCACTGGGGACTCGTACACTCTTCGTCTAGGGGGGGAGGGGTGGAGCATACTCCCTCGTCAAATCAGGTCCTTCATTCTCATCCTCATCATCACCATCCTCACGAGGGAAGGGTGTCTCCTCTCCGGATTCCTCGGCATTGTTGTCGTAATCACTGTTCTCTTCCTCACTCTGTGCATCTGCCAGATCCCGATTTAATACGTCATCTTCGGGAAATTGAGTGAGGACAGGTAGTTCAACTTGCTTGTTTTCACTGCACAACCAACAAAATAATAAGCTACTGAAATTAATAAATACTTTCCATATAGTTGTATCACTTCACTTACAAGTCGTAATGTGATGAAATTTCATAATGGACATTTTCATGTAGGTGATGACTCCCGGATGGATCACCATGTTCCAACACACCAAAACTAGGCATATTCCAACTATGCGTTGGTTCATAACTTGTAAAATTCATAACTGGCTGATACCTCATGTGGAATATATGAGCGTTAATACAAATTTAATACAACAAAAATATACATCGTAATACAAAGGAAAATTGAAGTTTACCACTCGGCTTGTGAATTATGTAAATGAGAGAAATTATTTCCTCGCTGCTCATTCGCCGGCGACGATAAGTTTAAATCAAGACAAACTCTTTCATCAGGAACCTGTTCGTTAAATACTGCTCCAGAATAACCACCCGTTGACTGAGGATTATCCTTACTATGCGCAACCTCATTGTTGGGAACGTTTTCGACCTTGACGTACATATCCAACATTTTGATTACAAGAAATTCCCAGTATTCATCCGGAGTCCTCAGAAAATCCTTTAAAGTTTCATCATCGTTGATGTTAAACTCCGCATAAAAAGCAACTCCTTGCGGAATAACATAATACGGATATTTTTCGGTTACTTTAAGTTTCACCGAACGTTTTCTCACACTCATTTTTTTGCATAACAACGATACCAATGTATCGTACTCCATTGTAAGTGACAGTTTAACATGGCACTGTGGAAATAAAACGTACCTCATAGAATGAAACTCTTATTCTTCGCTCTTCAGACATTATGAAAAAATGCTTGAGAATTTAACAAGAAACAAAGTTTGAACAGGAGTTAGAATATTTTTTGAATGGATTTTTATAAAATCCTAACCCCTTTATATAAGGAAATGACTTGAAATTTTTTTATGTATAGCGCGGTTATTTCATGCGCTATACCTTTCCGTCAGGTGGTGTCAGCATAACGCGGTTATTTGATGCGCTATACATGTATAATGCGGTAATAAACAGAGCTATACCTTGACGACTATAACACCGTTAATGTATAACGCGGTTTATTACCGCGTTATACATATTTTGGTCAATTTTTTTTTTTATTATTAACGTTACACTTGTCCAAAAATCCAATAATTATGTTCCGGGCTCTATTTCTCTCCGTACTGTATTATATAATTCCGTCTTCCTAGAGTTCAGGGACCACCTTAAACTACTTTTAGCAAACGCAATACACTGATAGATAATTATATGTATCTATAGCAAGAGTCCTTGAATCTAGAGAGAGCTACTTATCATTGGAACTCAGTTTCAACAATGGCAGAAAAAATCATCAGCCACGAGAACACAAGGTAAGATCTGCTTACACACTATTCTCCCCAAATCTCATTTTATGGGATTTTACTGATTTTTTTTTTTTTTTTTTTTTTTTTGTATTACTAATTTTTTGGTAGATATTAAGTAAGCATTTGGACATAAAAATTGCAATTTAAAAAAAAAAGTATTTAGAGTTAAGTTTAAAAATAGAATTTGGGATTTGAAATTATGTTTGGACATGCATTTCACTTGAAAAAAATTATAGTTTTGTGAGTGGAGAAAAAAGTTTTTTTGATTTTCGAAAAACTCATTTTTAAAAAATCTCCAAAAACTTAAAAAATTTCATGGGCAAATATATTTACGGAATCAATGCACTTATTAGATAAATATATGTAAATCTCTATGGTAAAAGATAGTAATATTTAAGTTGTATGGCCATGTATGCAGTGGTGACAGGGGGGAAACATAGGAATAGGATATGAAACATGCAGGCAACTAGCAAAAGGAGTAGTGGTAGTGTTGACAGCAAGAGATGAAAAGAGAGGAATTGTAGCTCTTGAAAAGCTCCAATTACAAAGACATAACTTCAGCTTATAAAGCTGAAGTTACCCAGTAATTGAGAGACTTCAGCCTTGTATGCTGAAATTTTTGTCTTTATAACTGGGGAACTTCAACCCCATATGCTGAAGTTCCACAGTTACAAAGACAAAACTTCAGCTCTAGAGCTGAAGTTCCCCAGTGTAACTCGGGGAGCTTCAGCCCCGTATGCTGAAGTTCCCCAGTTACAAAGACAAAACTTCAGCTCTAGAGCTGAAGTTCCCCAGTGTAACTCGGGGAGCTTCAGCCCCGTATGCTGAAGTTCCCCAGTTACAAAGACAAAAACTTCAGCTCTAGTTCCCCATTTACTAGAGCTGAAGTTCCCCAGTGTAACTCGGGGAGCTTCAGCCCCGTATGCTGAAGTTCCCCAGTTACAAAGACAAAAACTTCAGCTCTAGTTCCCCATTTACTAGAGCTGAAGTTCCCCAGTTACAAAAACAAATTTTCCAGTTACAAAAACAACAACTTCAGCTCTAGAGCTGAAGTTCGTAAGCTACTTCAGGCCCGTCTACTAGAATGCTGAAGTTTTGCGTGATTGCCTTTGCTACTTCAGCCCCGCATGCTGAAGTTATGCGCAAAAGCGGGTACGGATGCTATTTTTTTTGCAAAGCAGGTATAAGTTAAAACGTGGCACAAAAACTGGGTACGAATGCAAAAGCCCCTGGTTTATTAGAGTTGGTCAAGATAGACTGACTCATTAAATAAGTCATCGTGCAACCCTGCCCAAAGTTCACTTGGGTTAAGATAAACCGGGTCAAGAATATACTAAACAATGAGTTGTAACTCAACTCGTTCAAATTAACCCAAATCTTACAATAACCTCAACTTTTAAATAAGCATTATAAAATATCCCACATATATGACAATAATTTTTATTTTTATTTTTCGTAAATATCGATCTGGAATGATTTATGATGATGAATTTTTTTTTTCTATTTTTCATGCTGATTGTTGTCTTATATTTTGGAATAATTGTCAATTCATGCCTAATAGTAAAAGTAGTAAATCATGAGCTGATTTAGGCTACTGAAAATAAATGGGCTTAGTTGGGTTGTGCCCAATTTTAGCCCATCGCTAAAGTAACTCATGCCCAACCCATTAAAACCTGACGGTTGGACGAGTCAAATGGGTTAGGGCCACTTTTGCCACCCCTAAGTAATGGTGTACTCCTGACAGTTTTCCGTTGTTCTACAGCTATTGTGCAATCAATGGGCTATAGGAATGTTAAGTGATGCTAAAAGCCTGACGGAAGAAAGGGTGGATGAAGTGTTGAATGAATTTATTGAAGATTTGAAAGAGAAATCAATAGAAGCCAAAGGATGGCCAAGTTATTTCCCAGCTTACAAAGTCTCGAAAGCAGCCTTGATTTCTTACACAAGGGTTTTAGCTACGAAATATCCGAATTTTCGGATAAATTTTGTGTGTCCTGGCTTTTGCAAAACAGATGTGAACTGCAACACTGGGAGCTTAACTGCTGAACAAGGTGTTGAAAGCTTAGTGAAGCTTGCCTTGTTGCCAAATGATGGACCCTCTGGTCTATTCTATAGAAAGGAGGTCACCTCTTTTTGAGCATTGTCATATCCAACTATTGGTTTGCGGGTTCGGCAGAACGCGATACTTTGGTTTCTGAGTTTTATACATGTAGCAAAAACATGTATAGATAAAGCTAGACATACATTTTAAAGTTTACTAGATCAAGTTAGAAGATGCAATGTTTGAATTAAAAATAATGTCTATGTTTTGGTATAATATTATCATATGATGGTCCCAGTGCTCCCGTTCTCACTACGTGGGCTATAGATTGAGCTAGCGATATGCATACTTTATTCATACTATTGATCCATAAATATTTCTACTAGCTAAAAGTTAAAAGGAAAAAAGAACACTATTCGAAGGAAGAGAATTGTTATTGAAGGACGATGTTTAATCATATAAAAATTATTCCCAACTTTCTTAGCTTTGATGTGGATAGTGAATTTAATAGAACGAAATCCGTTATTGTATGCATATTTCATTAACAGTATCATTACCGCTAATGAGATAACTTCAATTTCGACACATTTAAGGTAAGGTTTTTTAAAGCGGAATTCTGCTATTCTTATTGACTCAAGGGGGCTATGATATTTTTCCTCAGCGATCAACTTGTAGAGAAATCCAGACTGGAACTATTGATGATTCTACGTTAGCTCTAAAGTAAGGAGACCACTTAAAAACCCTCATCGGATAAGAAAAGATATACCAGATAGAGCGCAACCAAGTCCATTTTTGAATGAGAAGGCTAAATCATCACCTTATTTGAGGAAGTAGCCATGGAAGATTGGGTCTGTATGGCTTCCTGGGGTCGAAAGATCTTCCTTCAGCCTTGAAAGTATGCTGCTGCTTTAGCGCGAATGAAACCATTTCTCAAAATAAAAAGGAATCCTCCTCTTGAGGTTGGTAACCTAGCCCAAAACCATGCTCATGGGAAAAAAGTCTGGGGAAATTAAAAGAGACCTTGATGTCTTCGCCCTAAGCGCATGCCAGGAAACTCATTCCTCTCATGATTTCCATGACACGAATCTTACTCTAGGGATCGAAATAAAAGGTAAAATACTCCTTACTCGTAATTAAACCCACTAATCATCATATCTTTTTTACCATGTTCGATTTGCAGAATGGGGATATTCGAATCCGGTCCTTCTGACATATCTGCATCCCCATGTATAGTAAGAGTCTTTCCAACGAGGAACTTCACTATCGTATAGTTGACTCGACTCGAATGCCCTCTTAGCAATANCTATGAATGGAAAAGGGGTGCTTTGGATCGGGAGTAACCACTAGTGAGGGTAAAAATTGGGGGGAAGGACAAAGGAAAGAGCGATATATTTTTAGTAAAATAGAAGTTAGGAAAGAAAAAGTACTTTTGTTAGGAAAAATTTCAAAAGTAGTCCAATTAGAAAGAGGCGATGGATGAAATTAATTAAAATCTAGTTCTACTCTCGTAATTAAGAAAGCGCTAAATACAACAACTAGATGTGTCATTTATTATAATATAAAATGTAGAGGATTGAAGCAAAGCTTGCGAGCTTTACGCCTCAACATAATAGTCCTCATTCTAAAACCTATAAACTGAAATCTTTTCAAACTAGAACAAAAATATTAGAAGAAGAACAAGAAAATGCTAAAGAGATGAAAATCATGAATAATTGATCTAAAGCAAAAATGAAAACGCCGCGGTCTAATTAAATCCAAAGGTTTGTGCAACTACATACTTGAACTTAGGGGTGGGCATAAAATCTGAAAAATCGAATTCCGAACCGAACCGAACCGAATTAATTTGATATTTCGGTACAAAAATTTTGATATTTCGATAATTCGGTACGATATACGGTATTGAGTTTTTGATATTTCAGTATACCGAAATAGTTTAGTCCAAGCCCAACTTTATTTTCCAATTTTAGCCCAATAACCTTAAGCCCACACTCCAAAACCCCTAATTCCCTAATCCCTTACCCTTAGCGTAGCTTGGCTTAAGACCAAATATTAACCCCTTAAAGGGGCCCTTTGCTTAACCATTGTGGAAAAAGTGTATCTTCCAGCAAAATGTTTATGGTCAGATTCTTTACCCTTCGTTGACACAACCAAATGCAGTTTCCTTTTGGAAGTTGGCACAAATTCGAAAAGTTTTATTACTCTTTGGAAATACTGATATTGTTAGTTTCAACTTTACCCAAAGCCATTGGGAGTCACCAAGATTTTTGGAAGAGCAGGACATTGATACAATACACAGAAGCTCACTGTAATTCGTCCCTGTAAATGATTAAATAACCCTACTCCCCCAGGTTCTGGGTTTTTGCTTCTTTTCTTTTTTGTTATTAAAGTTCTTTTTTACTTTTTTCTTCACTATAGGATATAAGGTTTAGACATGGATTAAAATATATATGCTGCTTTTTCTATTTTCTTTTAGGAGAAAGGTGTTTGTTAGAGACGGAAATGGCACAACTTAACAAAACACAGCTGATTTGGTTTAAATCCAAATTGTACTGAACTATACCGAACCGTACCGAAATACTTTGGTACGGTATTTGGTATACACAATTGATAAATCGAATACCGAACCGAAATTCTTATATACCGAACCGAAGTACCGAATGCCCACCCCTACTTGAACTGGTGTTGGAGCACTGCGTATTAATTATTCACTCTCGTTTGGTACGAGGGATAAGGGATAGTTAATCCCGAGTTTAAATTAGAGATGATTTTATCCTACATTCAGTTGGAATAAAATCGTTGTATAACTAATATCGAAATTAATTATCCCGGGATTGTAGTGTTATTTTATCCCTATGGGAGGCTGGAATAACAATCTCGTGATAATTAATCTTGAGATAACTTGTTTCCGAACCAAACGACTTAGTGATAAAACGAAACTTTGGAAATGTATTTGTCACACCTCTTTTTTCCCGAGTGAATAGGGAGTTTTTCCAATTAAAGTGACATTAATTGAAATAAAATTATTTATTCATTTAGAGTCGCCACTTGGGATAATTATATGGTGTCCCAAGTCACCGATTTATTAAATGTCAAATCGAGGAAATTTAACTCTGTTTTAAAGTCTGCGAAACTAGAAGACCCCCTAAAGAATTCTGTTAACTCGCAAGAAGGTGTTAGACACTCTCGAGTCACGGTCGCTTTTAATCATATCTGGCTTAATTAAGTTGTTTAATTACTCAATTTAGAACCTATGTACGTTTTACCTTTTACCACTTTTAATTATTCGTAATTATGGAATTATCTTGAAACGAGTCACGTAAACGTGTACTCATTTTGTTTGCCATGTCAAAATCATGTCACGCGTACGTGTACACAATTAATAACATATTATTAATAATAAGATTGCTTTGCCAGAGTTGCACGAATGCATACCTTAGTTTAAATTTTGAAAATCGTAACTATGTCACGCTAACGTATATATAATCACGATAATTCGATTTAATTAGCGTACCTAAAGCAAACTAACGTATGTTCAAGAATTATTTTTTCTAAGTTTGGGGTTATTATGAGGTATAGAGTTATGGAAATTATTATAGAAAATGAGCTAACTTTCACGTCTCTTATTATTGTCGGGCTGCGCAAGGTTTAATGAACTCATTCGAGCCCAAATTTAACTCTTATGCAACTAAACAGATCCCGAAATCCATATTCTGCTTCTCGATGTCACCCAAATATTCTATGACTTCATTTGCCTTAAAAGTCCATTGTCAATTCATCTTTTACCTTCATGACTTCCAACGAAACAATCCAAACACTTTCGAACGATGTGAAGATATTATAGAAACTAAGATTGAAGAAATCGTTCGGTGGAATCTCCGTTTTAAATTGTTTACCCATTTATCATGAAGGGAACATATTAAAGGAAAGAAACTAGCTGAATCCACAACACTTGTAATTACCTACTTCTGCCAAGGGCTTAGTTAAAGCGATAAACTAAGACATCGAGTATGAAACTTTGACTCTGTTTCCTTCAAATCTTAACACAATGCCGCACTACTGATTTGCGATTCAAATTAATTGAACTACACTAAGGGAAGAAATCAATTGCAAACAGAAGTAACAGAGCAAAGAAGACATGCCAACTACTGCAATTTCTGACCAAAAACATTTAGTTTAAAACACATCTAATACAAGAAGGATACACAATGCAGAATCACAAAAATAAACAACATCGACTCATATAACATAAGATTACCGTGATAAGAGAGAGATGTCAAGAAATGGACTTGAGATAGTCTTTTAGTTAATGAACCTCAGAAATTACAGCAACTAAGTTGAGCAAAATTAAGCAGTGGATAAGTCTCGACCAAATATTCAACAAAACCTCCAAATAAGAGCAGCAGAACCCCGACCGGAGAACTCGAACGGTGAACGAAAACAAAGACGAACTCGACTCAATCAAACCCTATTTTTGCAATAGAAATCCGAAATTAAAAGTGAAGAACCATAAATCTTTTTGTTGTTTTCTGAAATTTTAAAAGAATCGGAAACTAAGGAAAAAAGCTTGAAGAATTATTGAAACCTTAGTTTTCTCTCAATTTTTTGTCCATAAAACCTCTCCATTTTGGAATCCAAATCTGGCCGTTCCCCTCTCTCTATCCTAAGTTGCACTCTATTTTTTTGTCCTCTCTGTTCGTGCTCCCCTTTGTGTGTAAGGAGTGGAAAAAATAGGGTGAGTATTTAGGTAGTTAATTAGGATTAGGAGAAATCTTTTACTCTTTAAAGATTTTTTTGTTACTTTTATATATATATATATATAATAAATTACAGAGCTAAAAATATTAGCCAACTACTTTGAGATGTAAATATCATATACATAAGAAAACTAAATATTTACACTATAGTTAAATTATACTAATTAAAATACCATAGCTTATTTATTAAGAACTTAATACACACACACACACACACACATTTGTGAATTTTCTTTTCTTTTTTTAAAATAGAAATAAAACTTATACTCTAAGAATGTGAGTAATTTTTGTGAAATTTTTATTTATTTATTAGTTTTTATGAAATAAAACCTGTTAAGAGCAAGATAAAAGTTTTAAAATATTAAGATTAGACCTAAAAGAAATATTTACACTAAACTAATATAGAATTTGGGTGTGGTAAATAGTGTAAGCGGTCGATTGTCAAATATAATAACCCAACTAGATTGAGGTCGAATCCCACAGAGAACAATATGGAGGCGATTAAGAATGTAAGAGAATTATCACTTATCGCGCAATGCCAAACAAATAGATTTTGGTTTTGAAAATGTTTATAACTAAATGCGAAAATATAAACTAACCTAGAAAGCAAGTAAAATATTCAATGGCAACAAGTATGAATGCATCGGGAATTACACTCAAGTAACGATCCAATGTATTTCACGATTTTATAAATATGAGCGAGTTTATTTTAATTAGCCACGGATAATAATTCTAAATTAGCTTTTTCCAAAGACTAATAAGACTTCCTAATTGAATTATTCCTAACCCAATCAATAGATTAAGCACACCCGGATATGGCTACAAGTAGTTCAATCATATCCCTAGGTAGAATCTATAAAATGAGGGTTAAAGCCTCAAGTTCTTGNCTTTTAGCCTATATGCATACTTGAAATTACTTAGGGAGGTATGGTTCCACAAGAAAATCACTAAGAAGCTTGTAACATGGTTGCCAAAGAAAAAAGTTAAAAAGCTCAAAAGGGTTGACTAGGGAAAATATTCATGGGTAGGAAATTTAGGCACAAAAATGGTCCAAGGAAGGCCTAATATTATTTTTCAAACCAAGTTAATCTAAGATTTCGCCTTGAAGCACTTCGGGCAAGTTCTAGACCACAAATGATGCAAAAGAACTTCACAATTAAACTCACCACACATGGCACATGAAAACTCAAATGGAATACAAATCCAAAATCCAATTGGGGCTANAGAAAGCAAGTAAAATATTCAATGGCAACAAGTATGAATGCATCGGGAATTACACTCAAGTAACGATCCAATGTATTTCACGATTTTACAAATATGAGCGAGTTTATGTTAATTAGCCACGGATAATAATTCTAAATTAGCTTTTTCCAAAGACTAATAAGACTTCCTAATTGAATTATTCCTAACCCAATCAAGAGATTAAGCACACCCGGATATGGCTACAAGTAGTTCAATCCTATCCCTAGGTAGAATCTATAAAATGAGGGTTAAAGCCTCAAGTTCTTGTTAATTAATCTTTCCCAACCCGAAATTATCTTTTTCAAAATTAATTCGGAGTTAATGGACGAGTCCTAGGATTAGCTAATCCCTTTGGAAACATAAAAGAACAAGAATACTTAAAGAAACAATAACTCACTTCATAAAAGATGAAAAATCATTCAATACATAAGCACAACAAGGTATTTAATCCACACTTTAAACATGAATATTTCCATAAACAAGAACTAGTGTTGGAAATAAATACTACACACTTAAATATTCAATACAAATCAAGAAAATGAATAAAGAAAAATAAATGGGTAAGAAATCTTTAACCACAAGGTTGAAATCTTCAAATCCCAAGTGTGTGTGCAAACTCTAGCTTCCACAAATATTTTCTCTCTTCTTCTCCACTCAAAAATGCATTTTACAATGCCAAAGATATGCCAAAAGATGCAGAAAATATCTGCTAGGTCGGGTATAAAAGAGGTTTGGGGATTAAAGTGTGAAATTCCAAAATTTCCCAGGACTACCCAGAAAATACACTATGCGATCACAATAGTGAACATGCGTTCGCACTGAATCTTTTCCCAGAAGTATGCGATCGCATACAAGCAAGTGCGTTTGCACAATATAGTTGACCACTCCGCTGATCGCTCATGCTGTGCGTTTGCATTCAATTATATGCGTCCGCACAGGTCAAATGACCAATCACTGACCACACATTTAAACAATGCGTTCACATCTGTTGCTGTGAGTTTGCATTGCTCTATTCTCTTGTACCTATGAGATCACATTGAATTGCTGGGGATCGCATAGAGTAAAAACTGGACAGACTTATATTTTGCAATTTAGCTCCTCTTTGACTTATTTTGGCACGATTTCTTCACAATCCTTCCTAAATCATTTGACACCTGAAACATACCAACAAACATCAATAAATCTCTTAGTTTCTCAATAAAATTACACAAAAGATTAAGTATTAAAAGAAGATAAGTTGATAAAATTCCAACTTATCAAACCCCCAAACTTAATCTATTGCTTGTCCTTAATAATTCAAAAACTAAGAACATCTAACAAGAATAAGATCACTTAAGCTCAATGGCATATCAAGTATCATTTCAAGTCAATAAGGGCCAATTCAAGCACAATCTAACGACTTTGGTTGGTACCAACAATTAATCCAACGCATATGAATCACTAACTTTTTGCACATTTTTATTTCAATTCAATTTCTCAAACACCACACTAACCAAAATAGAAACCAAGTCATGACACTAAAGATTCAAAATTTGCCTCTCTATCACAATTGTTTTCCCTCGCTCATTTCTCCCAATTGAAAATGGTATTAAATTCACAACTCGCGTTTTATGTGCCCTCACATTTTAAGAGAGAATCCCAATCTCATAAATTTCAATTCAAAAACATAGAAGGGATGTCAAATAGAATACTCAACTCTCTCTCTCTCACAAAGATATTCAAATGCATACAAGTAGTACCATAGGCTTTCCCTTCATGTATTTCTCCACTAATGTAGACACACTTGGTTCAAAATCAATTAGGACTTAAAGGGTTGTAGTTTAGGCTTTGAGTAAGGTGGCGCACAATTTTGTAAAAGTGACTCAAAACCTCCCTAAGCACTACACTTCTTCAAAAATCAAAGTCCACTTCCTTCAATAATTTTTTTCACCCTTTCTTCCCTTTTTTTTATATTACCTAGTCTTCCTTTTGTTCATACTTCCTTTATATATATATATATATATATATCTTTTTTTTTCTACACTTTTCTCCCTTTTTTTTTGAGAAGCTTCCATATCACAACTTTTTCAACCTCCACCCCCAAACTTAGGCTTTTAGCCTATATGCATACTTGAAATTACTTAGGGAGGTATGGTTCCACAAGAAAATCACTAAGAAGCTTGTAACATGGTTGCCAAAGAAAAAAGTTAAAAAGCTCAAAAGGGTTGACTAGGGAAAATATTCATGGGTAGGAAATTTAGGCAAAAAAATGGTCCAAGGAAGGCCTAATATTATTTTTCAAACCAAGTTAATCTAAGATTTCGCCTTGAAGCACTTCGGGCAAGTTCTAGACCACAAATGATGCAAAAGAACTTCACAATTAAACTCACCACACATGGCACATGAAAACTCAAATGGAATACAAATCCAAAATCCAATTGGGGCTAATGAAACTCAAGGAAGTCACATGTAGCCTAAAAAGCTATTTAGTGAATCAAAGAGCCAAAATTAGAATCTAAAAATCACAACAAGGAGCATTCTTATTATTTCATATATATCTCTCTTTTTTCATTTGAAGGTTCAAAATTTTATATGCGAAGGTTTAAATCATATTGGTACCAAACAAGTCACATGTTGGCTTATGGGCACAAGATTACACCCCAAAAACCGATTTATACACAACTAGCTATCAACCTATCTACTAAAAAAAATAATTTTACTTTCTAAAAAAAAAACTAAACAAGACTAATCCCTTAAGAAATTTGTCACGCCATCCATCATAGAGAAAAGTCACCCTGTTCAACGAAAATAATATCCTTGAAAAAGAACCGTAGTAGAAAGAAAAATCAAGGAGTTCCATTAATACTACTATAATGAAACCAAAGAAAAAACAAAAATAAACACAAATCATAACAATAAAAATAAAAATCAACAACATGAAATGCTAAATACTACTATGAAAAATAAAAACAACAAGAAAATGCCTACACAATATTATTAATAAGCTAAAAATGTCAACCAATCCGCATAAGTCACAAAAAGGTATGCCATGCTCATGTGATGCTCTACAACATAGATAAAATATGAGCCACCCCCAACCTAAAGTGTTGCATTGTCCCCAATGCAACTAATCAAAACAAGGTAAAATGAAGGAGGTGCTCCGTGAACTGCATCACTCAGAGCTGGAGGTGGTGGAAAATCGGAGCTCCAAATCCTCCTCATCATCATCCTCAGAATCATGTGAGCCACAAAGTGAGCTCAGCTTGTGCATCATCCTCGACAGAAACTTGTTTTTCTTCTTTTCATGCTCCTTGAATTTAATTTGTCGCCTTTCAAGTTTTCCTTGTCGCCGGCTCATGTCCTCTAATCTGTTCTTGATTTCTTTTTGCTCTAGCCCTAAATCGTCCAAGGTCGGTGGCTTCCTACCAGACCCAGTTGAAGTGCCCTTACCGGATGGACCAGAGGGAAGACCCGCAACAAGCTTTCGAATATGAACATCTACACTATAGATCTGATGAGAAATGTGGCGCATGGTGGGAGGGCCATAAGGAAGGGGATCCATGGGGCCCTGTGACCCTTCTGCATCTGTGGAAGCACCACCAGATCCCTCGACGGTCTCGTCAAACTGCCCGAATGAAGGAGATAACACATCAATCCTTCTCTTCTTCTTCTTGCCATCTGGCCCTTTTTGAAGCAATTGATAAATTGCTACGGCAGGGTCCTTTTCCACATCAGTTGGGTTTGGTAGCACCTGAGCATTATAACACAGTTGAGTGATCAATGAGGGGAGGAATAGGTTGCTAGACCTTCCATTGCACACTTTCTCAATCTCACTCACGATGTGCTGGCCCATGTTCACCGGTAAGCCATCCAGAATAGCAGCGATCATCAATGCCTTTTCAGGCGTCACCTCCGTCTCATGTCTAGTTGGAAAAATCCTGGCACAAATAATGGATAGCCAAATCTTGGCTTCCACAGTGAACTCGAGAGAATCAACCCTTTTATGGATTCTTTCCCAAGTCGGTTGCATCCCATCATGAAGCTTTTCCACAAACCAATCTATTCCTCGCTCTCTTCCCCTCGCTCTGTATATCTCATTATCCGCATTGGGAAGCCCATAATGTGCATTTATTACCTCAGGCCCAAAGTCGATCCGCTTTCCTTTGACAAAAGTGAATACATCCCCCTGGAAATTAGTCCTCACAGCGTTGGCATAAAATTCGCGAACTATTGTGTAGTTCGCTTTGATCGGTTCATGAGCAAAGCATATCCATCCACTATCGGTCAGTATCTGGAAAAACTCCGGCATTTTAGCTTCGAGTTTGTCTAGATGGATGCCCCTTTATTTGACATGAGCCTGTTATAATTCCTTTCACATTTCGCCGCCGTGAACCTCGTTGCATCAAAATACTCTTCTTCCACAGCTGGGGGAAAATTCTCTTGCATATTTTGCACATTCTCAACATTTTCCGAGGCCATTTTATGCACAAAGTACCTACAAATTGAGACCAAATGTTAAACGCATTAACATGTACTTTATACATTATATTATAGTGTATATGGGCCAAAGAATGAGCCGCGAAGCAACAACACAAAAATTTGCGAAGAAACTGGTTCACTGCCAATTCTGGGCAGCAGTGCGATCGCACTCTTCCCATTGCAATCGCATAGGGACAATTTTAAGCTCACCCTGGTAGCACTATGCGATCGCGGAGTGAGCAATGCGGTCGCACAATGCAATTTTACACCTTGCAGTTTCTCACACTGTGCGATCGCGCTCAGGTAACTGCGATTGCATAGGCACTTTTTCCGCCCAGTGATTTTCTTCTCTTGGGAATTTTCACAAGCACACAAGGGGAACAGATTTTGCACACACGTTTTTAAGACATATAAGCACAGATTTAGCCTAGATTTTGTTTAAGAATCACAAGGAAGTCACTCAACCAACCTCACCCAACAAGCATTCACACAACTAAATACAAGATTCAAAATAAAAACTCTAAATTAAACATCATAAAAAAATGGAAATGAAAAAAAAAGAAAAGAAAAGTGAGTATTTATTCATACTACTATCACACAAAATTTGAACTTGTTAAAGAACGAATTTAGTGATGAAGTACATACCTTTGAGATAAGATTTGACTAATAGTATGGAATTGAAAAGGGAATCCTTGAGATGAATGTTGAGAGCTAGGAGTGTGTGGAAATCTGGTGTTAGGACAGCAAAGTGGCAAATGGGCGTTTCAGTGTTTAATTATTTTTTTACCCACCTGGAGGCAGTGCGATCGCGGGATTAAGCATGCGATCGCACAGTGTAAATACCTCTTGAACATTGCGATAGCATTGTTCTATTTGCGATCGCTTAGGGCATTAGAAGGCTGACTACTGTGCGATTGCACTTGTATTTCTGCGATCGCATAGTGCAACAGTGTGCTGCATGCAATTTTTTTTTTTGCACCAGCACTGTTTTGTGGCCATCCGGTCACCCCGACCTGCTCAAATCAACTCCAAAAATTTTGAAACTTGGCAGATTGGTTAGAAAAAATATAATAAGATATTCTAAAAAAGAAAATTTCAAAAACAACCAAATTTTTTGAAAAACGATGGGTTTCCTCCCACCAAGCGTGCATTTAACGTCGTGGCACGACGCAAGTCAATTTTACCACTTTTCTCGCCACTTGGATGATATGAATTGGGCACCTAGCTTGGAATCAAGCTTGTGACCGCGGGCGGTGGGTGGTGGTAAATAGATGACTGACCCAAGCCTTAATTTCTTCATTTTGTACTTCTTGGCTCTCATGTGAGGAATGACATTTTGCTTTCTTGGTTCCTCAAATTGTAAGATGTATGTTATGAATTTTTCCTCCTCGCAAAACTCCATTGATTTTTGTAGTTCAACTTCCGTATCACCACACAATTCCAATGTTGAAAAATTCTTGGAATGTGCCTTCAAACCTTCAACTTGCAAATTTTTCCGGATTTTGACATCCTCATTTCCCCCCGGAATAGAGTCAAATTCAACCACATTTTCAATCACCCCGGTTGACTCTAATTCCATATTTTTCTCGGCATCATTAAAACTCGTGGAGTCGGTTGGCGGATGTTCAAGTCTTGATTCCTCAAAGAAAAAATCACTCTCATCCTCGGAATTGAACTCTTCTTGGCTTCCATCCACACTTTCAACTTGAGAGGCATGGTGAGCCTCCATTAATGCTTGCATTTGATCCTCCAAAGTGCGGATGTGCTCATCATTTTGAGTCACATCATGTTTCAAGTCCTCGAGTGCAAAGGTATTCTTTTCCTCATTTTCAAGAATGGCCTCCACATGAGAATCATCCTCTCATTTTGAGCATTTGAGAGTTCTTCTTGGTTTTGTTCAAGTGCCAAATCATTTTGGAGACTAGTCTCCAAAAGTTATTCCAAGGCATTTTGCTCATGATTCTCTTCTTCAAGTAAGCACTCCAACATGAGCTTGAACTCTCCGTTTCTACCATGCTCACTTCCCTCCACTTCTTCACCCCTAAAATTTCCATCACAAAAAGTAGAATCATCATAGTGGGGGCTCGGGGAAGGGACGGACAGATATACACAATCATACCAATGACCATTTTGGCAACCACACCTATCACAAATACTCCACTCATGGGTTTGAGATTGTGCGCACAATCCATCCCTAGGAGAATTTAAATAATTTTGCCACGAGTGTGGTCCTCCACAATAAGGACAAGGGTCATCAAAATATGAACAACTACCATCCGACCAATTTTCATTATATGATGCCATATTTTTTTTTCAAAAATCAAGAAAATAAGCAATAAAAATAATTACACAAATATTTACAAGTTTGGATCAAAACACTTATGCTTACTTCTCAAACAACCTAAATTACGCCAATTGTTCCCCAATAACAGAGCCAAAATTTGATACGCTCAAAGTACACCTTAAAATAGTGTAAGCGGTCGATTTTCAAATATAATAACCCAACTAGGTTGGGGTCGAATCCCACAGAGAACAATATGGAGGCGATTAGGAATGTAAGAGAATTATCACTTATCGCGCAATGCCAAACAAATAGATTTTGGTTTTGAAAATGTTTATAACTAAATGCGAAAATATAAACTAACCTAGAAAGCAAGTAAAATGATCATCGGATTCATAGATCTAACTGTTATTAAGCTTAACTAGGATTAACCCTTCATTTCCTTCGTTACATCGTGTAGAAAGGGGATTAAAATATTTCTGGTAAAACAATGGCGACGTCTGTGGGGATTTTCTAGTTAAAGTCTATAGTTTCTGTTAGATCTAAAAAACCTGCACGTACTACAGTCATCTTTTTTCTTATCTTCGCACGAACTAACAATTGCAGGAAAAGGTGAAGAAAGGCTAAAAGCCATAGCAGATGCCACCGCTAACCTCATGAGCACCATCAACGAAGCTGGTGGTGGCGAAGAAGAAAATATGACACCAAGCGTCACGCCAAGACGGAGCGGTTCACCTCCCCCTCTCGGAAGTGTGACAATCACTCGAGAAAGGGAGGCTTCCACGTCCACAACCGAAGAAGCCCCACCAGCAGTAAAGAAACTACTAGAAGCATGGCTGACAAGTACATTTAGAAACTTCCTGGACAAGCCAACTGAGGGAACAACTCAAAATGCCACGCCATCAGATGTTGCAATCATTAACGAGCAACAAGCTCCCCGCCCGACAGGTAACACTAATACCACTGTTGATGCAGGCAATGATACATTCGCAACTATACTAAAGAAGATGGAAGAAATGGAAAATGAAAATAAGGCACTATGAGACCAGATGAAGGAACACCAGGAAAGGGTCGACAAGATACCCGGAGCCCCAAAACTCCTGCCCAAACGGGATGTCAGCCGGTTCATCGAACAACCATACAATGAAGAAGCAGCCCCACACCCCACACCCAAGACCTTCAAAATTCTATCGTATTTGAGAATATACGACGTCACGAAGGACCCTGAAGACCACATAATTCACTACGTCACAGCAGTGAAAGGCAACGACCTCTCAAAGGGACATGTACCATCAGTATTGCTAAAAAATTTCGGTGAAACCCTAACAGGGGGAGACTTGACATGGTACTCACAGTTACCATCACGGTCAATAACAACGTTCGAGAAAATGGCCGACAAGTTTGTAACTGCCCACGCTGGAGCCAAGAAAGCCGAGGACATGGTATATTCGCCGTTAGACAGTCACCTGGAGAGGGACTCAGGGACTTCCTTGCCCGATTCAACAGGGTCGAAATGAGCTTACCAAATGTATCTGAAGGGATGGTTGTGGCGGCCTTCCAAAATGGACTGAACAGGAACGGGTCGAGAGCGACAAGAAATTGCTAAGAAGACTTATGAAGTATCCTCCCACCACCTGGGAAGAAATCCACAATGCCTATTGCGTCGAGGTTCAAGCGAATGAGGAAGACCTCAACAACCCAATTCAACGGCTAACGCCGGTCAAAAAAAAGTCGAGGCGAGATCGCTGCAATGATGCCCGAAGAGATCAATCAGGCCCCCACCCTAATAGGGACAGGAACCAACCTTATGTCAGAACGGCTATCCCACCATCTCCTTTCCACGCGGAAGGGCCGTCCAGGCAAAACACAGGAACCCAACAAAACAAGAGAGGTATGCCTCCACTCTTATCTACTCACAATTTTTGTTTTTTCCCTTCAGAGATAGTGTACGCACTGGAAAAGCTCGGCCCGAAGGTAAAGTGGCCGCAGAACATGAAGTCTGGTCCGAACACCAGAAGGTCGAATGCTCTTTGCGAGTTCCACCAGGAGCGAGGTCACAAGACCAAAGAATTCATAGCTTTGCGACAAGAAGTGGTGAACATGCTCAATCAAGGACATTTAAAAGAATTTATGAGCGACTGCAGGAGAGCCAACTTCGGCCGAGAATGAGAAAAATATCAAGGCCCTCCAAAGCTACCCTCCCCCGCCCGTACCATCCAAATGATCATCGACGGGGGCGATGAAGCCGCAATCAACCATGTAAAGTTCATTACAATGCATAAACTGAAGCGTTCAATCATACAAGAACGGTACGACGACCTCAAAGACAGTATCATCTTCGATAAGTCAGATATCGATGATTTGGCTTTCCCTCACCTTAATGCCCTTGTTATTACCTTACAAATTGTAGATACTGATGTAAAAAGAATAACTGTCGACGATGGGAGAGGTTCGTGTATTATCCACCCTCGAGTTCTCGCCCAAAGGAGACTCGAGGATAAGATAGTACCACGATGCATAACACTGACAGGGTTTAACAATGCAGTTGAAAGAACTTCAGGAGAAATAACGCTGCCCGTTTTGGCCGGGGGCGTCACCTTATAGACAACTCCACATCATGAACCAGGATACAATCTACAATGCCATCATAGGGCGGCCTTGGATACATACCATGAGAGCCATTCCATACAACTTGTACCAAGTAATCAAGTTCCCTACCCCCTGGGGGACATTCACCATTTGAGGCGAGCAGTGCACGGCCCAAGAATGCTACTGCATTGCCCAAGACTGCACATACACTCAACAGTTGAAGGGAACAAGCTTAGAAGCATAACAATTACCAAAGTCGGGGACCAAATCCGACGAGAAAAATGACATCATCAAGGACCCCGACATCGTGGAGGCTGCGAGGTCAATGGTAAACGACCTTAACCCCGTTCAAATAGATAAAAACGACATCTGCAAAAATGCTTACATTGGCCACAAACTCTCCGAACCAGGTAAATTTCATAAATTTCTAACTAAGAATGCAGACTTATTCACTTTCTCCCATGCAGATATGCTAGGTATCTCGAAGGACATCACTATGCACAAATTGAATGTAGATCCACTCTACCCGCCAGTACGGAAATTGAGAAGAAAATTTAACGCTGCAATCAATGAAGCAGTCCACGAGGAGGTAGAAAAACTACTCGCCAATGGCTCAATCAGAGAATCCAAATACCCTCAATGGGTCGCCAATGTGGTCATGGTGAGGAAGAAAAACGGGAAGTGATGCATGTGCGTAGACCTCACAGACCTAAACAAAGCATGCCCAAAAGACTCCTTTCCGCTGCTGCACATCGACCAACTCATCGATGCAACGATGGGACACGAACTGCTAAGCTTCCTGGACGCCTGTTCAGGGTAAAACTAAATCCTCATGGAGGAGGAAGACCAGGAAAATACCACTTTCATAACTCACCAAAGGACATATTGCTATAGAGTCATGCCATTTGGGTTGAAGCACACAGGAGCGACCTATCAGAGACTGGTCACCAAGATGTTCAAAGAACAGCTCGACAAAACAATGAAAGTATACATAGACGACATGTTGGTCAAATCCAAAAGGAAAGAACATCATATCGATCTTCGAAAGAAGCCTCGATATACTGTGTCACTACGGCATGAAACTAAACCCCGAGAAGTGCGCGTTTGGCGTAACCTCGGGCAAGTTCCTTGGTTTCCTGGTGTCACAAAGAGACATAGAATTCAACCCTGACCAGATCAAATCTATTGAAGGAATACCTGAACTACCAACCAGTAAGAAGCATGTACAAAAACTGACCGGCCGTATAGCCGCTCTGTCGAGATTCATCTCGCGATCCTCCGACAGATGCCACAAATTTTTCAACGTCCTCAAAATAGAAAACGGACTCAATTAGAACTCGGAATGCGTAGAAGACTTAAGGAAGCTAAAGGCATATCTGACCTTGCCTCCACTTCTCGCCAAAGCTAAACCCAGCGAACGCCTCCTAGTGTATTTGGCCGTGTCAGAAGTAGCGGTAAGTGCAGTACTGGTCCGCAAAAACAAAGGTACACAATCTTCAATTTATTATATCAGTAAAACCCTATTCGACGCCGAAACGAGGTATCCCCACCTCGAAAAGCTGGCTCTGGCGCTGATCATAGCTTCGTGAAATCTTAGACCTTATTTCCAGTGCCACCCCATATCGGTGGTCACGACCTTCCCCTTTAGAAGTATTGTAAATAAACCCGAACTATCGGGAAGATTGTCCAAATGGGCCATCGAGCTAAGCGAGCATGATATCACGTATCAGCCGCGAAGGGTGATAAAGTCTCAAGTACTAGCCGACTTCATCACCGACTTCAGTGCCAAGATAATTCCTGAAGTCGAGAAGGAAGCTTCTCGCACTGCTCCCCACCTACACGACCTATGGGTCTTACACACCGACAACGCTTCTAACGCGTCAGGTTCGAGACTGGAACTCGTACTCGAGGTCCCAACAGGCGAGGTCATTCGCCAGTCCATACGATGCCCCGAGATGACTAACAATGAGGCTGAGTACGGGGTTGTGATTGCAGGATTGAAACTAGATATCAAATATGGAGCACGATGGGTCGTCTTTCTATGTGACTCACAACTCGTCGTCAACCAAGTCACATGGACTTACCAGATCAAGGAGCAAAGACTACAAAAGTACCTAACGGAAATCCATAAATTGCTTCCATAATTCGATGAATGTCAATTCGATCAAATACCTCGAGCTCAAAATGACAAGGTAGACGGCCTCGCCAAAATGGAAGCAGCAACAAAAAGCATAAACTGAAAGGGGAATGTCATCACGTTACTCCACTCGTCGATAGATCAACTTGAGGTACACTCCGACGTCGCTCGAATTATTTACGTTCGACCTCGCTCAAATTATTTACATTGACCTCGCTCGAATCACTTACATTCGACCTCGCTCGAATTACTTACATCCGACCTCGCTAGAATTACCTATATTTGACCTCGCTCGAATTACTTACATTCAACCTCGCTCGAATTACATACATTCGACCTCGCTCGAATTACTTACATTCGACCTCGCTTGAATTACTTACATTCGAACTCGCTCGAATTACCTACATTCGACCTCGCTCGAATTACCTACATTCGACCTCGCTCGAATCACTTACATTCGACCTCGTTTGAATCACTTACATTCGACCTCGTTCGAATCAGTTACATTCGACCTCGTTCGAATCACTTACATTCGACCTCGCTCGAATCACCTACATTCGAACTCGCTAGAATTACCTACATTCGACCTTGCTCGGATCACCTACATTCGACCTCGCTCGAATTACCTACATTCGACCTCGCTCGAATTACTTACATTCGACCTCGCTCGAATCACTTACATTCGACCTCACCCGAATTACCTAGATTCGACCTCGCTCGAATTACTTACATTTGATCCATCTCGAACAATCCTACGCCTTACCAAAGATTGACCCCAATTCAGTCTACGATTAGCCTCCCGAGAACAATATCACAACGAAATAAGACAAGTAACAAGAAAGCAAAACATACAACAAAAGGTAACCATTCCATTATAAATTTATTGGGTTACACGACTCGTTTTCTTTTACAATGGGCTCGAGTGCATCCTAAAAAAAAAAACCTAAAATCAAGTACAAGGCCTTACGACGCATCATCCCTTTCAGCATATTCGTCATCATACCAAGGATCAGAGGCAAGCCCATCCACGACATCATCATCGTCGTCTCTGCCAGGAAAATCAGGCGCATAGCCACAAGCTTCACGGGCTGCCCGCGCCTTAACACGAACATCGGTAAGCTCCTCCTAGGAAACCTTCCCTGAAGCCCTCAAAGACTTGTACACATCTATCTGAGCCTCTGCATGAACCCACATCCCATATAACTTTTGCGACACACTCACCTCTGCAAAATCTTGAGAAGTAGACGGCCGGGCCAGCTGTTCCTTCTCAGCTCTCAGGAGCACGATCTACTCATTTAACCCCGCCAACTCCGCCTCTAAACTCCCAACTTGTTCCTCCAACCTCGCCACCTTAAGCGCTGAAGCCTCCACTTCACTAGCTCGCTCAGACCTGCAGACGCGCAGGGTGCCTGCCAGAGCAGCCACCTCTGCTATCGAGGTCGTCCTGGTCCTCTCAGCCAGTTCCAACTCCCCGACTTTGGCACTCAACTCAGCCCTCAGATCGACAGCCCTCGCCTCACTCTGTTCGAGCTCAACCTTCAAAGACGCCACCCGTGCCTGGAGATCTAAGTTCTCGGCCATTATCCCCTTTCCCAATTCAAGCTCGTCCTCCTTAGTCTTCAACACCTCCTCCAATTCACTGCACCGGCTAATAGCCCTCATAATCTCCTCGTCCTTATCTTTCATCTCTTCATCCTTCCTCCCAATCTCATCAAGAAACTCCTAGAACTGGCCGTCTTCACTAACGCTCCTGACCACCTTCCAGTACTTAGAACGGTACTCTATGTACTTGGACTCCATCCTCCTATGGTGAGCAACCCTCTCCTCCTCCCGCCGGTCACGCTCAATGTCGAGGATGAGAATCTAGAAAACAAAAGAAAACAAGATTAGCCAAGGTAAAAGCAATACTAGTGGAACATGCAAAAGCTTAGAAGAAAATACTCACCTGTAGGGCCATTCCCGATATGCCAAGGGAGAGGTCGGCATCTTTCAATGTTTGCAGCGTTCTGTTCTCTGCATCAGCACACAAAGGGGCAAACGACGGTGCCACGCGCTCGGTGTCGACCAAAAGTTTGAAATCTACGGGGATAATTATGTGGCGATTAGGACTCTACGTCCTTATCTCCACACAAGTCATCCTCTCTGTAAAAGCCTGTACTTCTTCCGTTTCGATGTCAGAACCAGAATCGACGTCCCCTACGTGGACATCACCAAATTTTCTCACCGCCGATGAAGAGCTACCCTCCACAACCTGCACAAACTCTTCGCCACTTCCTGTCCCCTTGACCCTGGAAGGTCTCTCCTTCAAAATAGATTTTGACATAGCAGCCGCCTCTACGAACGGAAATGACTTCGACCCGCCTCGAGAGCCATGGTTTTCCCCCTCTCTTCCACAACCACGGCCTTCCTCGTTTCCACTATCTGCCTCTTCCTCGGTGACGTTTCTTCGTTATGAGATGGCTCGTCGGTAAGAAAGGGAACCTGTTGAGGTGGGGCCTCGTCGGGGATAACGACGTCCGAAGAGGCGGGTTCCCCTGACTGCGGAGTCTGAGTGTGATATCATACAAACTCGACTAATATGAACTCCACCGCAGCCGAGGTCACCTTCTGGCGAAAAGCAAGAGCGGGTGCCTTCGCCTTTTTATAAACCTGCCGACCTGGCACCCACGAGGAGTTAATTCGAAAAACAATAAGGGACGAAGCCGAACAAGGGAATAAGAATTCTTACGAGACGGGATCTTAGGTCCATAACGCTTATGAAAAGAAGACCAATCATGAATGCCCATAACATGAGGCAACACGCAAGCCACCCAACCCCCCATGTCCAAGACGAGGGAAGGAGAACGCTTCACAGCTAAAAGCAAGACGACGAACGTATCAGGAGCCGAAAAGAAAAGAAAATAACAAAGAGTAAGTGGCATAAGGCTAAGAGAAGGTACTTACGACTATAATTCCACCTCTCAGGAAACCCAGCGGGGTCTGCTACCAAATGCTTAGTTCTGATGTAGTAGTACTTGGGCGAGAACAGTCGACTCGCCTTATCGTCCATTTTGGCCACTAATCCTTTCGTCCCACGATTTCGTAAGTGTATTAGAGTACCTGAAGAACGTAGGCGAGAACAGGTGCAATAATTGGCGAAGGTCGAACTCGCAACCCTCCAGTTCCGCGTATTTAGCCAGCATCAGGAAGACCTTGTATAGGTAAGAAGAAAGCTGTGCCGGGCAAACTTCATAGAAGAGGCAAAATTCTTCAGCTAACCGAGGAAGAGGGAGAGTGTAGACGATCGAGAATGGGTAGGCGTAGAAGGCGTAGAGCCCATGCCGGTGAACCTGAACGGTATTACCCTCTGCATGGATGATCTCGACATGAGGAGAGATTCGGTATTTAGCCTTCATATCAGCCAAGTCAGCCTGCCCCGACTCAGAAAGCTTGGACTCAGGAGCAGGAGCGGGTCCTTTAGGAAAATCATTCCTAATCATAGGGTTTTTAGGCACCACCTCCTCAACAGTGGGAAAAGTGTCATCTCCTTCAATCGAAGCTTCCTCGTCAGTAGGGAGAATGACCACTGACAAAGGGTGGCGTCGGAAACGTCGCTGTGACTAAGAGGAGGAGTCGACATGACGTTAATATAATATATGAGTAACAAGATGAGATAATGGGGTTAGCGACTGAGAGAAGAACTGGAAATTGGAAGTGAAAAAATCAGAAAGAACATAGAAGAAACACACAACAAGAATGGGTTCCAAAGAAGAGAAGCAGTAAAAATTTCAAATGAGAAACCCCTTCCCTATTTATAGGGCTGGGTGGCATCAAAATCGTGGCCAAAATCCGTCAATGGCACCAGAATTGAAGCACCAACAGTGCAGACCCTGCATCGAGAAAATGCATAATGATGATGCGCATGATAGTGACCGCACCTGACGTCACCTACACCAATCGTAGCCTTGCCGGAAATTAATAACCTGGTTTCATTCAATCCAATTGTCGCGACCAAATTTCTTTCACAATGGGCACGACGTAATCCGCTCATCAAGGACGAGGAGGCCACGACCATAATAAGCTGAGGGACTAACTGTATTGGTCGAAATTTGGATCGAGTACAATAGCTTCGTTAATCGAGGTCGAAGTCTAAGACGGCCAATGTTTAGCAGCGAAGAACCTCTTTCAAGAGGGGTCGGCATTTGGTCGAACAGAGGAATGGACGATAGCGCCAAAATAGGTTTAGGTCTAGAAGAGAGAATATTCTGTTAGGATATTCTCTCATTTGTATTTGTCTAGGGTTTCAAAAGAATGTTCCCTATATATAGGAAAAGAAAAAAAGAAAAAAAGGGATCTGAAACCTTCTGGAAAAACTCTTTGTAACATTGACTATTGAAGAATGTACAAAACTTGTCTTTTCTATTGATTCTCAAGTTTGAAGATACCTTTTCATATACAAGATCCAAGAATCTTGTATTACCACCGACGTTTTCTATCATCTACACTGCTGACGAAGAGTTGATTGACTCTAGCCACTTAATATTCGGGCGAGATATCCTTCATTATTACATTTATTGTCACTACATACATTTAATCCACATACCCATTTGTGTATTCATTATCAATCATCATTCCTATCTTTGTCTTGAATTTACTATTGCAGCGCTTAGAATCATACCATTCATCATCGGATTTATAGGTTTAACTATTATTAAGCTTAACTAGGATTAATCATTCATTTCCTTCGTTACATCATGTAAAAAGGGGATTAACATATTTCTGGTAAAACAGTTACTGTTACCACTTGTTAATGCTCTGACTTACATTAAAGTCAGAATTTTTTCCAAGCTTTTCTGAATAGTGGTAACCAATACTCCTACTAGTATGGAATAACAAATAGCAGGAAGATTCAGGGAGTTAGCTGCAGAAAGAGTGTTTCTTTTCTCATAGTGTCATGTGATATAAGTATAAGTGGAAAATCCACCACCAAGCATTGTGGATGGATGTATCCTCCATTCTTAACTAGAGGTCTTGGATGTTTGAGTATGAAATTTCTGGTAGGTTGAGCTCATGGGCCGAGCTAGCTAGGGTGGGTATCGGAAAGGGCAAACCCTCTTCGCGAAAATTACAATATCTATATATGTAAGTTTAAAATTTGATGTAAATAGTTTTTATGTTTTTCGCATTTATCAATCTTTGAAGATTCAAATACCAGATTCGGATATTAGATTTTGCTACAAAGAAATGTAATTTCTTTTGGAAAGAACTCAATTGGACTCTTCAGTGAGCAATAATAAAAGATAACGTACAAGTTGGTTTCGCTAGAATTACCACAAAAAAGAAATGAAAACAAAGATTAATTGTTATTATATTCTCCTGTCTCAATATTGTAGTTAAGTCGAATATATATATATATATATATTGGAAATAAATGAAAATAGAATAGAGGATTGTCTCATTACTTCAAGTGTTAGAAGTTTTCATTGAATCTTAGGGGCTTCGTTAAATTGATACACTTTTTATTTACTTAATTGTGTTTTCAAATCCAATACCAATAATAACAACATGCATATGAATCCTCAATATCCATTTCACAATATTTGAATCAATTTCATTTTGATATTCAATAATTTGGAATTTCCCAACAATAAAGATTGTTTACATAATTCTATATTTCTACTGATAAAAAAGTTTCTAGATGGGAAAAAAAGACTCCTTTAGAAAATGGACTAACTGGGAATTTCATCTTTTTCAGACATAGATGTACTAACTACGAAAACCTAGTTTTCTATTCTCATCAAATATATGAGCACAAACCATACACTTCTCTTTTGCAATTTATTAAATTTTCTTTTGACCAGTAGTAGTGAGTTGTGAGACGACAGACATTTGGCATTTGGAGAATATGTAGTTTATCCATTGTACAATTTGCTTGGTTTTGTGGGACACATCAATAACATTAAAAATATGGGTCGCACTTTCAATAAACTCCATTTGCATCTCATAACGAAGGAGTATTGTAACGGCTAGATAAGCGACTGAACCACACGCTCCGACGGATGGAGCCTCCGGGCAGCGTTAATCAGGCGCGTCTGAAACAACTTAGTGTTCCTCCAGACGAGAAGAATACAACACTAGACGTAATTGCCCCAAAATTTACTTATGCAAACACAATCACTGGAATCGCTAGCCCATCTACGGCACATGCATGCCGACTGTTATTTTCAAGAATCAGTCAGTGCTAGGCATACCACTCACAACGGGATGCCGACTGTTATTTTCAAAGCCAAAAACTACTATGACATAATAGCGGAGGAATGCAAACACACCATTGTATGCAGATTCTTGAAGCCTGGGCCACAAATTGACAGAATTAGGTCAAGTTTCAGGGGTCAATTTTCGATGAAAGGATCTGTTAAAATTGGTGTATATGATAATCACAGTGTATTTATCGATTTAACAACTGAAGAAGATTTTAAATCCATCTGGTACCGAAGGGTGATTGAAATCGAAGGAAAACAAATGTGGCTTCAAAAATAGTCTCCACCAGAGAAGGACAGCCCAATAGTTGTAAAAATTGCGCGGGGAGTCCTATTCCTTTTTAACCTGTAGCCATTTTGTTTTTCTGTTTGTACATGTACCCATTTTTTTGTTAAAAGCCTTTTAAAAAGATAATTTTGTCATTTTTATTAAAAGAGTACTTTCTCTTTAAGTAAACCCCAGTCCTCTACTTTCTCTTCAAGCAAATACTCTCTCTCTCCCGTTCTTCGCGTTGTCTCTGAAATCAAACGGTTTTCATCATTCTTTTTTGATTTTTCAACTGTTTGTTTTCCAACAATATTACGCATAATCACAGGTACATTGCATTAACTTTCTGGGTTTTATTGTAGTATTAATTTTTACAATTTAATTTCTTGTTTTTGTTTTTGATAATCATGTTAGTTGAATCGATAGTTTCTTAGGGTTTAGTTTGATTAGTGCATTAGTTTTACTTTTACGATTGTGTTTTTATTTATTTTTGAACGTTGTTTGTGTTTTTGATAAACATTCTAAAAATTCTTCAGTGGTTTTTGGAGACGTCGAAATTTTTAAAAATTTCCAGAGTTAAATAGATGATACTATCATGTATACCTTAATTTTAGGGAGCTGAAGTTTTGTTTTGTGTTTTGTGTTTTGTGTTATATTTTTTATGAATTTCAGCATTAATTTTGGAGTTAATTTGTGTTTGCTGAAGTTTATAATAATTCAAGGATACCTTAATTTTGGGAGCTGAAGTTTTTTATTTTTTGTGTTTAATATTGGTGTTAAATTTCTGCTTTGCTAAAGTTTTTATTTTGTAACTGGTGAACTTCAGCATTTTTAGGGAGGTGACGTGTTGTTTTGTTTTTGGTGAACTTCAGCATTTAGGAGCTGAAGTTTTTATTTTTGTTTTGGTGAACTTCAGCATTTAGGAGCTAAAATTTTTGTTTTATATTTGCTGAGTTTCAGTCTTCTTAGAGCTGAAGTTTTTTAACTGATTTTTTTGATAATGTTCTGACGTGATTTTTGCTATCTTTTTCTTTCTTTGAACATATGGCATCAACAAATCCTAAAGCACCAACAAATCCTAAAGCACCTAAAGATCCTAAAGCAGCTAAAGCATCTAAACAACGTAGAATATCAAAACGTCCTTCAGTCCCTGTTGCTCCACCTACAAGACCAGGGGATAGATGTTTTGAGTTTCGAGATTGGTTTAACTGTCATGCTTACTGGAAGGGGAACCACGATTTGAAGTGTTTTATCACAACTTTCTTGACTCCTGCACAACAAGATAAGCTCAATAATGGTACATTTTGGTATATTTTGGCTATGGAGAACTTCAAATGCAGCATGAAGTTGGTTCATTATTTGTATCTTTCTCGAATATTCACCAATGATCGAGACTCCATTAGTTTCAGGATTTGTGGGCGTGATGTATTGTTCACCCTTGAAGACTTTCACATTATCTGCGGTTTGAGGATCACAACACTTAATGTTGAAAAATCATGTAAACGAGAGAGCAAGATTCTGAAGCACTATTTTGGGAAGTCTAAGGGTGTGATCTTGAAGGACATTCGAGATTTGATGTCCCAGAATGAAATTCAAAAGAATGATGTGAATTTCAAACACGTATGTGAGAGCGATGAAGATGTTGTGAAACTTATGAAAATTCTTTTTGTGGAGTCTATTCTGTTTGGAAAAAAGAATGAATCAACTGTGCTGGAGGATTATGCAGCTATTGTTGAAGATAATAAAGCTTGTGTTGATTATCCTTGGGGTAATGTGTCTTATGAGAAGCTCATTACGTCAATGAAACATGCATTGGACAACCAGTCCAAAGATCATTCAACTGAGTATACTGTTGGTGGATTTCTATATACGTTGTGTATTTGGTTCTATGAGCGTTTCCAGATATTCGGAAGAAGTATTTAAGAGAGGACGAGTACCATGATGCCCCTCAGGTTCACAGGATGTTACGTTATGTATGTGTGGGAGAGCCTAAATTTAGAGAACTTCATGAGTATTATTTCAGTAACCATATTGTAAGTGACTAATTTTTTATTTTTGCAGTTTTGTTAATATGTTGACGTATTGATTTTATTTTATTTTCATAATATACTTTTTTGTATTAAACAGAAATATCGGACGTTTGAGGTATTGTATATAATTCCTACAGAAAAGGAATTGAATTCAGTGCCTTTGATTGGAAAATTGCCATGCAGACGGATTCGTTTAAGGGTACTTAATGTGGTTCCTTCAACTGGTGAATCACCACGTAGTAGGAGTCGATTAAAAGAAGCCCGTCGAACTTCCACTGGTGAATCACCTCGTACCCAGAGTGGTTCTAACCGTTCTACAACGACATTTGACAATGAATTAGTCAATACAATATGTTCTGTATGTTTTGAGCTGAAGGTTTTCTTGTTTTTGTGTTTTTGTAAAACTACAGCATGTTTTTCGCTGAAGTTTTGTTCTGTTTGTGATGAACTTCAGTATTTTAGTAGCTGAAGTTTGTGTTTTGTATTTGCTGAACTTCAGCATTCTTTTTATACCTGAAGTTTTGTTCTGTTTGTGATGAACTTCAGTATTTTAGTAGCTGAAGTTTGTGTTTTGTATTTGCTGAACTTCAGCATTCTTTTTATACCTGAAGTTTTGTTCTGTTTGTGATGAACTTCAACATTGTAGTAGCTGAAGTTTTGTTCTGTTTGTGATGAACTTCAGCATTTTAGTAGCTGAAGTTTGTGCTTCTATATTTGCTGAACTTCAGCATTCTTTTATACCTGAAGTTTTGTTCTGTTTGTGATGAACTTCAGCATTGTAGTAGCTGAAGTTTTGTTCTGTTTTTGATGAACTTCAGCATTGTAGTAGCTGAAGTTTGTGTTCTGTATTTGCTAAACTTCGGCATTCTTTTATACCTGAAGTTTTGTTCTGTGTCTCTATACTAGAGGGTAACGAGTAAGGTTAAAAGGCATGCAGAAGAAGAAAGAAGCATAATTTCAAAAGAAGTTGTCGAGCAGTTTAAACAGGATGAGCGATCTACTATTGTGGATGCTGTTTTTGTTAAAGTCAAGGTAAGCTAATTTATAGAGAAGTGTTTTTTTTCTGCTAATGTTATTCAGATTAATCATTATTAGTAATTTTTTTCTAGGAATATTTTGATGAGAAGTTTGAATAGTTATTTAAGATTGTCGACAAATCAAATGGAACGGACGGTGTCGATTTTGATTTGATGAAGTATCGACAACATGATAGGATGAACGACTCATTCGAATATCTATCGTATATTAATGTTGCTCATGATGAAGCGCATGAAAATGTTACACGTGAGGAAGTGGCTCTTGAAGGAGATCAACGTGTTGAACAACAATTTAATGACGAATGTCCCAGTGTTGATCGACTGAGCAAATATGGAAATGATGAACAGTTATCAACTGTGAATGTAGGAAGTAAGAAAGGTGTAGATGATCAAGTTGTTGATGATGAAGAACATGCGCCAAGTTGTGCTTTGGGCAATGATATTGCAAATGGCAATTTGATTGGCGATGGAGATCATGCACCTGTTGGTACTGAAAAATGGACATCGAGTGATGTGTGTACCACTATTGGGGGAGGTAATCGGTTTGCAGATGCACTAGCTATTTGCGCTGAAATTTTAGGCGGAGACACAGGAAATTTACACTACAGCTATAAAAGTTTTCTATATATATATATATATATAGGTCATTGATCCGTCCCCCCTCTTTATGAATATGCAGTGGAAGTTAATACAACTGAAAAACTCTCTGGTGATGCTGAATTGAATGAAGATAGAGCTGAGAAAATCCTTCAGAGGATACTACAATGCTCCTCAATGTTGCTGCACAATTGAATGAACATGGAGCTGGTGAAATCAACAAAGGCATGCAGTGTGGCGAAACCATAGTGCAAGACAAACATCAAGGTATTCTATAGATTACGAATTTATTACATTTGATCCAAGTATATTTTTTACAGTTTGAAATTTTACATACTTTAATTTTTTTTGTATGTTTTTTGATGATTATTTAGAAGGATTCAATGCAACTCAGAAAGAAATTGGTGAGCTTCTTTGGCTATATGAAAAAGGAGAAATACATCTATTCACACATGTTGGCTCACAGACAGGTATGAAGTTTGTTTGTATTATTTTATAAAATTTAGTCAGTATTATTTAGTAATTTTTTTTGCATGAAGATATAGGCATATCTGACGCTAATGGAAGTGGATCAGTTGGAATAAAAACACCATCTGTGTCGCAACACTTAGACCAGGTAGTTATTTTCTACAATTCGATTACAAGTTATTTTGTTTTGCCTAATGTGTGTTTTGTATCAGTTGTATTTATGTATATATTTTCTTTGCTTTTGCAGATATCATCTGATGCATCACAACTTCTTCCAAATCCTAAGAGAAGGAAGATTTACATTTCTCCTAATGTTATGAGTGACACCAGTGATATCCCCACCTTCAAATTATGTTCATTTTCGCTGGGTAGTACAAAAGGGGCTGCTTCAGAAAGTAATTCTGTTGTTGTTGTTATTAGTGAAGAGAGACAAGAAGATCATGAACAATAGGGAGTTGGTCAAGTATGTTCCACCATCGTTGTGGATTTTCCCCCTACTGCTGAAACACAACAGTTAGTTGTGACAGAACAACAGGGAGTTGATCAAGTATTTGGCACCACGGCTGTGGATTTTCCCCCTGCTGCTGAAACGCAACCGTTAGTTGTGACGGAACAGCAGGAAGAGCAAGAAAAAAGAAAACAAGATAAAAATGGGAAAAGGATTCGTATGGAGAGTATTTGGTTGAAATATCCTTACGTTGTTCCTATACAAAAGCGAAGGGGGCAAGATTGGAAAGAAGGAAAGACTACACGAAGGTGTCCCTTCCATTATGTTAATCAAGACAGTGGGTTGATGGAAAGATTTACCGACTGGTTGAAGACGGATGCTAGTGAATATAATTCCAAGCCATTCAGATTAGCTGGAATTGATATTCCAAAGTCATTCTTTACCGAGTTTGTGGATTCTAACTCTGACCTTTCTAATGAAGTAAGTTACTAAGTTTTTTTTTTTTGATTTGGTTTTCAACTGTATTTCCCGAAAACCTCAACTTCTTTTTATAGTAAAGTTTTTGTACTGTAATTTGGTAAACTTAAGCTTATTTTTATAGTAAAACTGCTGAAGTTGTTTATCTTATTTTCTAAAACTTTAGTCTAAAGTTGTTGAAATTTTGACATGTAGTCTCTAGTTTTTTTTTCTAAAATTTTAAGTCAAACATGCTGCAATTTTTTAGATTATTTCCTAATACTTTAAACTGAATATGCTTAAGTTTTTGTCATGCAGTTTGTAGTTTCTAGTTGTAATGCATTTTTTCTAAATTTCATACTTATATGCTTAAGTTTTTGCCATGCAATTTGTAGTTTTGTAATGCGTTTTTTCTAAATTTCATACTTATGCATGCCGAAGTTTATTATTTCACATATTTTCTTTTGTTTTTGTTCAATTGCAACATATTGAAGTGGGCGTATATTTCTTGCGCAAAAAATATTGTTATCACCTTCCAAGTTATCCAAAATCAAGATGTGCAGTAACATATTTACTTTTTGATCAATATATGACTAAGGTGGGTAGTGTTCATCCTACGAATGAAGAGAAGGAGAAAATTTTAAAAAGGAAGGAAAAGAACAAATCAAAGAGAAAGAGGACATCCAAAAAACAGGAATGCGAGGCTTCTAAAGAAGAAGACGAAGTAGTGGTTGAGGAACTTACCCAGTTTACTTGGTATGCTGATGAATCAACTGGTGAAAAGGTGTCCAACTACGTAAGAGGCATTGACCTCTCATGTGGTATCTCATGGGCATGTGCCGAAAAAGTATTCTTTCCATTTCGAGTTAAGCCAAGAGGAAGCAGAAATCAACGCACTACTTTTTTGGAATTCTGATCTTTAAAGATAATTCTATATATGTGTATGATTCCTTGAGAAATACATCATATGAATGTGCAGTTAAACATGTCGAAACTTATGCCCGGTTGATCCCACACTGCCTCAAATGCTTGAACTTTGAGACACACAATAAAAGTTGGGCAGAAAATCGTGTGAAAAGATTTAAAATTAAGGGGATGAATACACCCCTACAGGTTAACAAGTACGTGTTTGGCATATGTTTTATGATGCATCTTATGTTTCTTATTTTTTCTTTTTGTGTTAACTATTCTTCAATTCTTGTTTCATAATTTTTTGTAGCGTTGATTGTGGTATATTTTCTCTTAAGTTCATTGATATGCGGTTGAAGCTAGAAGATGTCTGCCATTTCGATCAAAGTCAAGTGCCGACATTCAAGAGAGAATTGGTTGCAAATCTGTGGGCTCATGGAATGTGGAAACAAGATAGCGGTTATGGAACTCCAGAAGAGCAAGTAGGAGATGACTATGGAGAATATGAAGAGACTCTATGTGAATTTTTTGAATAGAGTATAATTTGTAAATGAAAAAAAAAAAATTCTTTTTTTTCAAGGATGTAAGTGAAAACAAATACGTTTTGTCTCTTTTATCATGAATTTTAAGTGTATTTTTGTTGAAATTCAGTATGCTAAACTTCAGCATCAAGTAAACTAATGAATCCAGGAATAAACTTCAGCTTGTTATGTGCTGAAGTTTTTACAACTTAACTAAATAACTTCAGTATCTTCTGCTGAAGTTTTTCAAAAAGGTTTTTCTGAGAAACTATTGAATCTAGGACAAAACTTCAGCTTGTTGTGTGCCAAAGTTTTTACAACTTAACTAAATAACTTCAGCACCTTCTGCCGAAGTTTTTCAAAAGGTTAATGACGATAAAACTAATGAATCCAGGAAAAAACTTCAGCATATAGAGTGCTGAAGTTTTAACAAATGAACTAATTAACTTCAGCATCTTCTGCTGAAATTTTTCAAAAAGCTTTTTATGAGAAACTATTGAATCCAGGACAAAACTTCAGCTTGTTGTGTGCCAAAGTTTTTACAACTTAACTAAATAACTTCAGCACCTTCTACCGAAGTTTTTCAAAAGGTTAATGACGATAAAACTAATGAATCCAGGAAAAAACTTCAGCATATAGAGTGCTGAAGTTTTAACAAATGAACTAATTAACTTCAGCATCTTCTGCTGAAATTTTTCAAAAAGCTTTTTATGAGAAACTATTGAATCCATGACAAAACTTCAGCTTGTTTTGTGCTGAAGTTTTTACAATTTAACTAAATAACTTCAGCATCTTCTGCCGAAATTTTTCAAAAAGCTAATGACGACACAACTAATTAAACCAGGACAAAACTTCAGCATGTAGAGTGTTGATGTTTTAACAAATGAACTAATTAACTTCAGCATCTTCTGCTGAAGTTTTTCAAAAAGCTTTTTATGAGAAACTATTGAATCCAGGACAAAACTTCAGCTTGTTGTGTGTTGAAGTTTTTAAAACTTAACTAAATAACTTCAGCATCTTCTGCCGAAGTTTTTCAAAAAGCTAATGACGACACAACTAATGAATCCAGGACAAAACTTCAGCATGTAGAGGGCTGAAGTTTTAACTAATGAACTAATTAACTTCAGCATCTTCTACTGAAGTTTTTCAAAAAGCTCATGATGACAAAACTAATGAATTCAGGACAAACTTCATCTTGTTGTGTGCTGAAGTTTTTACAATTTAACTAAATAACTTCAGCATCTTCTGCTGAAGTTTTTCAAAAAGCTGTATTTTTTTAAAGTTGATACTTTATCTTTTTTGCATTTTACTAGCTATTTTTGTCTTTTGTTAGCTACTTCATCTTACATTTAAATTTGTCACCTACTTGTTTTTACTATAGAAAAACTGTTTCTTTTTGAATTTACCACCTACTTGTTTTACCACCTACTTATCTTGTAACATTCAATTTCTCTGAACGTAAATCAGTAAACAGACCTGAAAAGTTCCTTTTACATTGATAGATGTTAAATTGTTTAGGTGTACTCTTTGGCTATATAAACAATCTCTTTACTTATTGAGTGCAAAACTTCATCATATTAAGTGCTGAAGTTTTTACAAATGAACTAATTAACTTCAGAATCTTCTGCTGAAGTTTTTTTAAAAAGCTGTATTTTTTTTAACTTGATACTTATATTTTTTGCATTTACTAGTTACTTTTTGTCTTTTGTCACCTACCACCTATTTATCTTATAACATTCAATTTCTCTGAACGTAAAGCATTAAACAGACCTGAAAAGTTACTTTTACATTTATAGATATTTAAATTGATTAGGTGCACTCTTTGGCTATATAAACAATCTCTTCACTTGAAAATTTTATAAACATCCACGGGCTTCTATCATATTTCTTTAAATTTATATTCAAAGATAAACAAGAAAGTGTTGGCAAAGACATGCTTATTGGGTGTAGCACAGAATTCGTGGGGAAGCAAAGATAATGAAGGAAACGTCCAAAAACTTCATGTGTGAAGGAGAGGGGCCACAGATTGTGGTGCATGACAAACTCGAGTTATGTGATATTTTGTGATGCACCACAAACTGTGGCCACTCTCCTTCACACATGAAGTTTCTGAACGTCTCCTTCATTATCTTTGCTTCCCACGATTTCCTAGCTGCACGCCATTTAAGCATGCCTTTGCCAACATTTTCTTGTTTTCTCTTATGAAAGAAGACGACAGTTCTTAAAAAAATCTTTGTGATCATGGAAAGTGGAATAAGATAGAAATTATGAAAGTCCAGAAGAGCAACTACGACATGAGTGTTACGACTCAAAATCCTAGGAAAGGTCGTAATGGCGTCAGACACCTCTGTCAGGCAAGCCAACACTAAAAGTTGATTGAATCTCTATTTTTAATATTTTGAAACCATTTATTTTCACTATATTAAATAATAATTAATGAACTTTACTGAGCAAATAACAGTGTCTTACTAAATTCAAATAATAATTAAATCCCAAAGCCATCCCAGAACCCGGTGTCACAAGTGCATGAGCATTTACTAGGAAGTAAAATAAAATACAACAACCGTCCGGAATACAAATGGGGCAGTAAAGAAAGTACAACACAATACTCTAAAGGAGACTCTGCTGGATGCGGGTCGTCTCGAGAGGAGCAACTCACCTAAGTCCCCATATTAGTCATGCCACTGCATCAAGCGGGGCCACTAGATATACATGTGTCTGTGCAACAAAAATGCACAACAAGTATAGTATGAGTACAAAAACAACGTGTACCCAGTAAGTATCCCGCTTAGCCTCGAAGAGGTAGTGACGAGAGGTCGAATTTGACACTTTCTAAAGGTCAATTTTAATAAAATCAAGGGTGACACTAAGCATGGATATCATAGATAATTAACAAATAGTGATAGGAAATAACAACTTCTTCCACATTTACAAACTTTAAATCTTCGTCATTTCAGTTGACAACTTATAATTCAAGGCCACTAAACAGTTAAAAAACATCTCAGAAAGTACTCAGCAAATATCATGCGCAAGAAATGTCGAGGGTCGAACGACTCAAACCAACGATAAATGTAAATTGTGCACTGTCGAAGGGTCGAACGACTCGAACCATAGATGCATCTATTACCCCGCTCGTGAATCGATCATGCAACGCGATCATATATAAATAATAGAGTTACCCTGCTCGCGAATCATATAAGCGACTCAAGTACTCATAGATACACACATTCATACAATAAATTCACATTGTATCAGGAAAACAATCACCCAAGGAGGTGATAAAATTCTCTTTTAATGGACACGAAGATAGTATTTAATATTTTTTCAGAAATTCATTTACCAAGTTTGATAAGGTTCAATTGTTCCAAATTCATCAATAAAGTTATAAGTATGGCAAATAAAACATGCTTTTGGGTCCTAGACTACCCAGACATAAGCATAATAGTAGCTATGCACGGACTCCCGTCACCTCGTGCGTACGTAGCCCCCATAAATAGTAGCACGTATTTAATTATTTCACTTATGGGGATAATTCCCGCTTACAAGGTTAGAAATGAGACTTACCTTGCTCCGCAACCAAATTCAAGATCCCAATAAATCTTTGTTTCGCGAATTCGTGTCTGAAAGCCTCAATTCTAGTCATAAACAATTCAAAATCCGAAATTTAACTCAAAAATCACCCATAGGGCCCGCGTCTCGGAATTCGACGAAATTCACAAAATCCGACAACCATTCCGATACGAGTTCAACCATGCAAAAATTATCGAATTCCCACAACGGACTGGCTTTCAAATCTTTAATTTTTATTTCTGGAAGATTTGCTAAAAATCAGATTTTTCTTCAATAAATTCATGGATTCATGATGTAAATGAGTATGGAATCATGAAATATAATCAATAAAGGATAAGGAACACTTACCCCAATGTTTTCTCGTGAAAATTGCCCAAAAATCGCCCAAGAACCGTGCTCCAAAAATCCAAAACGAAAATGAAGGAAATGAGCATTTTTGGTCCTTAAGGTTCTGCCCCATCCGTCACTAAAAGTCCATTTTCGTCACTAAAAGTCTACGAGAAACAACTTTACCAGCTCCTTCAATCGATCATAACTTTCTCTACAAATGTCTAAATGATGAATGGTTTAACTTTCTAGAAACTAGAATCAAAGGGTTACAACTTTCGTGTTTTGTAAACTTTCGGAATCCTTATAGATTTTGATATATAAGCTTCTAAAGTAGGCTCCACGCATCAGAAATTTCTGAGGAAATTGCAAAAACAGCTTTACCAGCCTTTATCCAATCGATCATAACATTCTTTACAAATATCGAAATAATGAATGCTTTATCTTTATGGAAAATAGAATGCAAGGGCTAACACTTTCATGTTTTAAAACTTTTCAGATTCCTTAGGGATTTCGAGATATAAGCTTACAAAGTAGACTCCACGCATCAAAAATTTTCTGGCGAACAGCTTCTGCAACAGAAAATTTCAGCAGCTTTCTTTGTCCGAAATCCATTCCCTTAACCTTCCGAAATCCACCCGAGGCCCTCAGACCTTAGCCAATTATACCAACATGTTCCAAAACATGATACAAA
The DNA here is from genome assembly GCA_005239525.1 of Nicotiana knightiana. NCBI lineage: Eukaryota > Viridiplantae > Streptophyta > Magnoliopsida > Solanales > Solanaceae > Nicotiana > Nicotiana knightiana. The sequence goes on from ML423973.1 coordinate 89,327, forward strand.
CTCGCTCGAGACCTCAAATCACATCAAACAACATCGAAATCATGAATCGCATCCCAATTCAAGCTTAATGAACTTTAGAACTTGAAACTTCTACATTCGATGCCGAAACCTATCAATTCACGTCCGATTGACCTCAAATTTTGCACAAAAGTCACATTCGACATTACGGACCTACTCCAATTTCCGGAATTGGAATCCGACCCCGATATCAAAAAGTCAAACTCTCGGTCAAACTTTCAAAAAATCTTCTATTTTATAACTTTCGCCAAATGACCCATAATGACCTACGGACCTCCAATTCCACTTCCGAACACACTCCCAATACCAAAATCACCATATAGAGCTATTCTCAGACTCGGAATCCCAAACAGACATCGATAACATTGAAATACACCTCAATCGAAATTTATGAAATTCTTCCAAAATGTCAACTTCCTTAATAGGCGTCGAAACGCTCCCGAGTCATCCAAAACCCGATCCGGACATACGCCCAAGTTCAAAATCATCATACAAATTTGTTGGAACCTTCAAATCCTGATTCCGAGATCGTTTTCTCAAAAATCACACTTTAGTCAATTCTTCCAACTTAAAGCTCCCGAAATGAGAATTTTCTTTCTAAATCAACTCTGAACTTCCCGAAAATTAATTTCGACCACGCGTGCAAGTCATAATACCTGAAGTGAAGCTACTCAGGCCCTCAAACTGCTGAACGACGCGCTAGAACTCAAAATGACCGGTCGGGTCATTACATTCTCTCCCACTTAAACATACATTCGTCCTCTAACGTGCCAAGAACTACGCTGGAGTTGTCTCAAATCATTGTTTAACACCTCGTGCACCTACCTATGCTACCACAACCCAGTTGAGAATATTAGCTCGAACAAATCTGAAGATTTCCCTTTTACTTATCCAAATAAGCCTTAGAGCCAAATTCCAACACTCGGAATTCTCTACCATGACTGTTTCCAATATACGATCACAGTATCAATCACCGCATGATGTACCAGAACATGACTGCATACCTTTGCTGAATCCACACCATGCACCACATCATTCACATGACCCAAGTAACATTCTCTGATTATAATAACCGACATTTCCTGAATCTGATGCTCACAATGACCCTCATGACATATATAAGTCTTGTTCCAACTTTTACAATACCACCATGTCGGAAGATGTGCGTAAAAAAATCCATAACCAATTGTCGAGACAACAAATCATTAAGTCTATACTCCTGACAAGAGCCATCACCTCATGCTGAATCAATTAATGGCATTTGCTCTTTGATACTTCATATGATCTACTTGCACTGATCCTAGATCCATTAATCTCTTCTCACCCAGTATAAGTTGCCGAAGCAATAAGCCACTCCAGACTCCGCCAAAATCTCATATGATGCCATGATGTGCTAATAAGCCCCAACTCGAACGTGATACATAAGGAAAGTGAACTCTGGAAGGGACCACTCAACTCATGCACTAATATGAACTTTCCTCAGAAAATGGGAAACAGGATTCACAAAAACGGGATTTATAAAACCATATTCAACATCATACCGTTACGACGCGCAACCCGATCCAACCATGATACCCGTGGCGGCGTTCCACCCAATCTACACATAACAATCTATTAGAAAGTACTCACCGAGCTAAAATGCTCATAACTACAAAATATCGAATATTGGTCACAAGAAACGTTAAGGGCACAATACCAACCCTAGGGGGAATATATAGTGGCATAAGCTACAAAACTCAAGCATAACTGAGGTGCAACATATGATCTGAATCTCAAAGCATCAGTTATGCTCACATACACCATCACTACAGTGAATCTCAAAGCATAAGAAAATTATCAAGCCTTTCACAACTCACATGGAACAATATAGTATTACATGAAATAGTTGCCGAAATAACATCCACGTTCTAGTACTCCTCCCTGAGGAGAGCTATACTGAAATGAACACATCTGGCTCACATAGAGCCCCATACTCATATTTAAATTCATCCACAGACCTCAAGCCAATTTTGATCGCTCCGTAATAGGCTATTAATCTTTCACGGGTCCATAACACACAAGAGCGACCATCATAACCAGAGCAACTTCCATATTCCGCAACCAAATGAACTGAGCGCCCTCCAGGCATAAATTCTCAAATAAGCAATATTACACATTTTTCCTACTCGGTTTAAATCTTCAATCAATCGGGTGACTAATGCCTCACTTGTAAAATCTTCCCATGAGATATGCTTCCACGACCTCCCGCACAAGGTAGCAAGTCTGCACATCCATGGCACCGGTCACACTAACGCTGTAAAGCAAATCAAGAATCCATAACCAGGATGCAAGGCCTCCTTCACGAATCACCGATCTCAGGTGACTTTGAAGACAATACCATTTTACTCTATGCGTTCAAATCCCCTTCCTGCTCATCCGAGCTCGTGACATACTTGCCAACACCGAACCGCAACCCTGATCCTCCCTTTCAAATTTCATACCGCTCACTGCGCCCAACATGCCGATATGTGATAGCACAAGAATTTCATTATAACTCCTGAACCACTAATAGGGTGAACACTTCATCACATAGAAACTTTTTACTTAACTCATTCTAAGAGAACAATAACAACACGCGAACGAATCCTCGTAACTATAGAATATACAAATCCTCAAGTAGTGGTGTAAACCGCCATAACCCTTCCGGGATCCGCCTACGCATAACAGGCCATAATACTTGAACAATGCCAAATAAAATCGATTACGGCGGCCGTCAAACCTCGCACGTACCGTCACAAATCACATGCATAACTTGATCACACTGGAGGAATTGATCACTGCCACCATTATGCCAGTTCAACCATGGCTAACCAACCTAACTTCTCCTAATTATCCTTAATTGCCTCAGAAATAACAGTAACTCCATTCAACACATAACGAACTCAATCTGCACTCATCCCGAGTGGCCTTGTACCACGAGGCATGCTGTCTCAAATCCCACCAACCATCTCATACCCTCCGTGTGCACATGCTCGCCTCCTCAACTGATGCACCCATTCCGATAATTCCTCTACGAATCAGAAGTACTTTTCTATCATTCCTCCAAATGCTACACTACAAGCCGAAGATATCATAGAACATTCTGAGCCTCTTTTCATAATCCACTGCAAATTTGCGGGCTTGAAATTCCTAGGCACCGCATTTTAACATTTGAATTCACTGGGACCGTTGTTGAGAGTCACCCACTCTGGCTTGGTCCCGAATATAATCAACTCCAAGGCTCCGCTGGCACATGAACACTCATTTTAATAAAGCACCTGACTGAATCACTTCCCTTGCAAATTACCTCTGTACTAAGCATAAATCCTGAATCTTTCCAACGCCTAAATCTGATTCCATAAGGCCAACCTTTGCACATATTTATCAAATCCTATGCTCAATTACTACTCATGTCTTCTTCCCTTAGCCGTAATAACCCACTGCAAAAACTACCAACTGACACCTTCTAAGGACGTTGTACTGCACAATCTCTACTACATCAATACCCCATCCTACACCCGTTCTCATTTACCAACTTTACCAGTCTGTCCGCTCCTCATGGACATCTACTAAATGCGCGTCAATATTTTCTAATTCACAGCTATTCTGCATCCTTCTTCATATCGAACAACTCCTCTCTATTGTATCCAATCTTCCGTCGAAATAGCCAATATTTCAATTTAAGCCCGTGGACCCAATCACCGTCCACTAAAATTCTCAAATCGCTCCAAAATTCTCCTCAAGATGTGCAACTATCTTACCGCAAAACTCATATGCTACACTGCCACTCTCCCACTTTGGTCAAACTCACTCCTTTAAGAACCTGCTCGACTTCCGCTTCTTACACCTGGCCTTCTAGAAATTTAATCATTGCCTTACACTCCCCACGTGTCTTTCCTCATCGTATGCTGCCTAGTTGTTGCCTCAAATATATATCATTCTATGTAGCACTCAAACCAGCAGACCACCACAACTTCAAAACTCTCTGAAGATCATCTTTCTCGAGCCGCCGACGCTAGAAACACCGTTCCGATCATGAACCACCGCACACCGCACACCGCGATCTCTAACAGCCACTTCCCGGACACCATTTCACAATACCGTGCCACGAAGGCAAATCTGAAGAAGATCATAACACCGACGAACTTAACACATTCTATTTTGTCAAAGACGATGATTACCACAACACAGATGAAAATTCCACATCACTTGAAAACACCAAGTCATATTACTCTATCAACCCAAACTCGAACAATTCTAGTCCAATTGCCTTTCCTCCACCGGAAATAAAATACTGAATTCTCGGAATCATGCTCTGAGTAGAACTCCTATCAAGTCATTCATTGACCCGACGTATGGGCAAGAATCCTACCATCACATCAATGACGTGCGATAACTAATCATAAGCATCATAGCAAATCTGCGCATAAACTCAAAGTTCTCAGAAGTGCAACTACCGAGCTGAAACAACATAATATCCTTCCGCAGAGCAACAACAATAGCCTCAACCAACTGTGCATAGAAAACGCTCACGCACCATAACTGTAGTACCATTACAATTCCTCAAATTCTCGATTATAGAAATCGCTTCACGACCTGTAAGATTGAGTAAGAAGAAACGTAGGCATAAGCTTCAAAGGAATCAAATCGCATGATAAGGAATCAAGAAGTGAAGTACTCCTAACAGCCATGTAGCCTCTCGAAGATAAGTACAGACGCCTCCGTACCGATCCGCAAGACTTTACTAGACTTGCTCGTGACTCGTGAGACCTAAGGGAACCTAGTGCTCTGATACCATGTTGTCACGACCCAAAATCCTAGGAAAGGTCGTGATGGCGCCGGTCACCTCTGTCAGGCAAGCCAACACTAAAAGTTGATTGAATCTCTATTTTTAATATTTTGAAACCATTTATTTTCACTATACTAAATAATAATTAATGAACTTTACTGAGAAAATAACAGTGTCTTACTAAATTCAAATAATAATTAAATCCCAAAGTCATCCCAGAACCCGATGTCACAAGTGCATGAGCATTTACTAGGAAGTAAAATAAAATACAACAATCGTCCGGAACACAAATGGGACAGTAAAGAAAGTAAAACACAATACTCTGAAGGAGACTTTGCTAGATGCGGGTCGTCTCGAGAGGAGCAGCTCACCTAAGTCCCCATATTAGTCATGCAACTGTGCGTCAAGCGGGGCCACTAGATATACATGTGCCGGTGCAACAAAAATGCACAGCAAGTGTAGTATGAGTACGAAAACAATGTGTACCCAGTAAGTATCCCACCTAACCTCGAAGAGATAGTGATGAGAGGTCGAATTTGACACTTGCTAGAGGTCAATTTTAATAAAATCAAGGGTGACACTAAGCATGGATATCATAGATAATTAACAAATAGTGATAGGAAATCACAACTTCTTCCACATTTACAAACTTTAAATCTTCGTCATTTCAGTTGACAACTTATAATTCAAGGCCAGTAAACAGTTAAAAACATCTCAGAAAGTACTCAACAAATATCATGCGCAGGAAATGCCAAGGGTCGAACGGCTCGAACCAACGATAAATGTAAATTATGCACTGCCGAAGAGTCGAACGGCTCGAACCATAGATGCATCTATTACCCCGCTCGTGAATCGATCATGTGACGCGGTCATATATAAATAATAGAGTTATCATGCTCGAAAATCATACATACGACTCAGGTACTCATAGATACACACATTCACACAATAAATTCACATTTTATCAGGAAAACAATCACCCAAGGAGGTGATGAAATTCTCTTTTAATGGACGCGAAGATAGTATTTAAATCTTTTCCAGAAATTCATTTACCAAGCTCGATAAGGTTTAATCATTTCCAAATTCATCAATAAAGTTACAGGTATGGAAAATAAAATATGCTTTTGGGTCCTAGACTACTCGGACATAAGCATAATAGTAGTTACGCACGGACTCCCGTCACCTCGTGCCTACGTAGCCCCCACATATAGCAACACGTATTTAATTATTTCACTTATGGGGATAATCCCCTCTTACAAGGTTAGAAAGGAGACTTACCTCGCTCCGCAACCAAATTCAAGATCTCAATAAACCTTTGCTTCGTGAATTCGTGTCTGAAAGCCTCAATTCTAGTCATAAACAATTCGAAATACTCAATACAAATCATAGGAATTAATTTCATATAAATTTACTAATTTTTCGGATTAAAATCCGAAATTTAACTCAAAAATTGCCCGTGGGGCCCGCGTCTCGGAATCCGACGAAACTCATAAAATCCGACAACCCATTCCGATACGAGTTCAACCATGCAAAATTTATCGAATTCCGACATCGGATTGGCTTTCAAATCTTTAATTTCTGGGGAAATTGCAAAAATAGCTTTACCAACCTTCATTCAATCAATCATAACTTTCTGTACAAATATCCAAATGATGAATAGTTTATCTTTCTGGAAACTAGAATGCAAGGGCTACAACTTTCTTGTTTTAAAATTTTTTAGATTCTTTATTTATTTCGAGATATAAGCATCCAAAGTCGACTCCACACATCAAAAATTTTTTGGCGAACAGCTTCTGCAACAGAAAATTTCAACAGCTTTCTTTGTCCGAAATCGATTCTGTTAACCTTCCGAAATCCACCTGAGGCCCTCGGGACCTTAGCCAATTATACCAACATGTCCCAAAACATGATACGAACTCGCTGGAGGCCTCAAATTTCATCAAAACAACGTCGAAATCATGAATCGCACCCCAATTCAAGCTTAATTAACTTTAGAACTTGAAACTTCTACATTCGATGCTGAAACCTATCAAATCACGTCCGATTGACCTCAAATTTTTTACACAAGTCACATTCGACATTACGGACCTACTCCAACTTCCGGAATTGGAATCCGACCCTGATATCAAAAATTCAAACTCTCGATCAAATTTTCAAAAAATCTTCTATTTTATAACTTTCGCCAAATGACCCCGAAATGACCTACGGACCACCAATTCCACTTCCGAACACGCTCCCAATACCAAAATCACCATACAGAGCTATTCCCAGACTCGGAATCCCAAACGGACATCGATAACATTAAAATACACCTCAATCCAAATTTATGAAATTCTTCCAAAATGTCAACTTCCTTAATAGGCGTTGAAACGCTCCCGAGTCATCCAAAACCCAATCCATACATACGCCCAAGTCCAAAATCATCATACAAATCTTTTGGAACCTTCAAATCGTGATTCCGAATTCGTTTGCTCAAAAATCACACTTTAGTCAATTCTTCCAACTTAAAGCTCCCGAAATGAGAATTTTCTTTCTAAATCAACTTTGAACTTCACGAAATTTAATTTCGACCACGCATGCAAGTCATAATACTTGAAGTGAAGCTACTCAGGGCCTCAAACTGCTGAACGACACGCTAGAACACAAAATGACTGGTCGGGTCATTACAATGAGTATGGACAATATAAAGCGACTCTCTGTGAATTTTTTGAATAGAGAATAACTTGTAAATGAAAAATAATTTTTTATGCAAGTCATAATACATGAAGTGAAGCTATTCAGGGTCTCAAACTGCTGAACGACACGCTAGAACACAAAATGACTGGTCGGGTCATTACAATGAGTATGGACAATATAAAGTGACTCTTTGTGAATTTTTTGAATAGAGAATAAATTGTAAATGAAAAATAATTTTTTCATTTTTTTCAAGGATGTAAGTGATAAAAAAATTGGATTTTGTGAATATACATTAATTTGTGTGAATTATGTTATCTCTGTCTTTTAAATTTTTTTTCTATTCGCATTATCAAATACGTTTGTCTATTTTATTTTAGGTTAAAACACGTAACAAAACTATAGAATGCAGGACAAAGCTTAAGCATATTGAGTGCTGAAGTTTTTACAATTTAATTAATTAACTTCAGCATCATCTGCTGAAGTTTTTCAAAAAACTCATGATAACATAACTATAGAATGCAGGACAAAACTTCAGCATATTGAGTGCTGAAACTTTTACAAATGAACTAATTAACTTCAACATTCCTGCTGAAGTTTTTCAAAAAGCTCATGACGACAAAACTATAGAATGCAGAACAAAGCTTCAGCATATTGAGTGCTGAAGTTTTTACAATTTAACCAATTAACTTCAGCATTTTCTGCTGAAGTTTTTCAGAAGGCTCGTGACAACATAACTATAGAATCCAGGACAAAACTTTAGCATATAGAGTGCTGAAGTTTTTATAAATGAACTAATTAACTTCAGCATTTCTGCTGAAGCTTTTCAAAAAGCTCACGACGACAAAACTATAGAATGCAGGATAAAGCTTCAGCATATTGAGTCCTGAAGTTTTTACAATTTAGCTAATTAACTTCAGCATCTTCTGCTGAAGTTTTCAAAAAGCTCATGACGACAAAACTATAGAATGCAGGACAAAATTTCAGCATATTGAGTGCTGGAGTTTTTACAATTTAACTAATTAACTTCAGCATCTTCTGCTGAAGTTTTTCAAAAAGCTCATGAAAACATAACTATAGAATCATGGACAAAACTTCAGCATATAGATGTCACGACCCAAATTTCCTCGATATAGAAATCTTGACAGAGTTTATAATTTTTCAAAACCCGGTAAATACAAGTAATAAGCTCTACGACATCTTTCAACCGAATCTAAATATAACTGTCTAGTAATAATAAATATAGTTGACATAAATAGGAACGTGACTCCGAAGTATATATATTTTTCGATCCAAATCTCCTATATATATATATATATATCGATCCAAATCTCCTCAATGATAAAACCACCAGAACTCAGTCCGCAACTCAGAATTTTTCATGCAATGTAGTACAGGAGGAAAGCTCCCGGAATCTCGTCTGTAGTCCCAATTTAAATATGCGATGCAGTACATGGGGAAAGCTCCCGGATCTCGGTCCGTAGTCCTAATTTAAATATGCGATGTAGTACAGAGGGAAAACTCCTGGATCTCCGTCCGTAGTCCCAATTTAAATATGCAATGCAGTACAGGGGGAAAGCTCCCGGATCTCGGTCCGTAGTCCCAATTTAAATATGCAATGCAGTACAAGGGGAAAGCTCCCGGATCTCGGTCCGTATTCCCAAATTTAAATATGCAATGCACACACTGAGGAAAACAACCAGAATGCGACAGAAACAACATATGTTGCCACAACAGGTGCAAAAGCAAACAAGATCGAATGCAAAGTGCGATGAGCAAATCAATACAAAGACTTAAATCACAAAAATGGTAAAAACTCACTCATAAGAAGTAGCCACAGAAAGGAATGTCAAGCACAAAGAGGAGCAGCATAACGAGGGGAAAACAAGGCAAATATAGCAACTATTCTATATATTCAACTTCACAACCAAGAAAACCAAATCATCCCGGCAAGGGAATCAGCTATGACCAATCTCACTTAGACAATTAGCTTCACTGAATAAGCTCAGCTTGAACAAATGCTCAGTAAATAGGCAACATCAAAGAAATATCATCAACATGCGCGGTCATCAATTAAACCTAAGTAGTACTTAAGGGAAAATCATTTAAATCACAATGTACGACATCACGGGCATGCTTGACACAAACGTATAGATATTCCAATTACTATTAGACAATTATAGGGCGAGATTATACTAGTCTTGGTCACATAGGCAGTGTATGAAGAAAGATATAGTATAACTATAGGAAAGGTAAAGTCTTCATTTAAGTCAATTAAGATCAAAAAAGAAACAAGGAATTCTAGGAAAGTAATTTCTAATTTGAGCAGGAAGAGATGAAACTAGAAATCAGGAATTCAGATATAACAATTTCAATTCATACATGGGGAACATAAGGACCCAAAAATCCTAAAAGGGAAATCTATTTGCAAATAATCCCGAGCCTTGCATACGCGGGCTACAATGAACATAGAAGACTCAATCCTAAGGGATAGTTCCCCCACACAAGGTTAGGCAAGATACTTACCTCAAAAACGACAATCCGGTACTCAAAAATAGACTTCTCAGGCGGGAAGGCCTCCGGACGGCTCAAAATCAACTAAAACAACTTCAAAATACATATAAAACGTATAAGGAACTATTCCGAATAATAAAGTGTCAATCTTTAAAATATTATAAAAATCGACCCAAAAGTCGACCCCCGGGACCGCACCTCGGAACCCGACAAATTTTTCAAATTCCAATTACCCATTCCGATACGAGTTCACCCATACTAAATTTATCCAATTCCGATAACATTTGGTCTTTCAAATCATGATTTTACATTTTAGAAGTTTTCTTTCAAAACCACAATCCCCTCAACCCAAAACACAAATTAAATGATAAAAATAAGAACTAATTCAAGAAATATAATTAATTATAGTGGAATAGCACTTACCCGTTCGATTTTTATGAAAAATCCTCAAAGAATCGCCCAAAACCGAGTTCTAGAAGTCAAAATATGTTTAAAATGGTGAAACCCCGATTTTGAAATATAATCTGTCTGCCCAGATTTTTAAAGCATCGCGATCGCGTGAAATTATTTGCGATCGCGTAGAGGAAAATTATCACTGGTCAAAATGACTTATGCGATCGCGAAGGTACATATGCGATCGCATAGGAGGAATTATCTGCTGGCCCAATCGTCACACTACGCGATCGCGAATGACGGAGCGATCGCGTAGAAGGGAGTAATCTGATGGTCAAAAGTGGAAATCACTTTGCGAACGTGTGCCAATGGAGGTGAACGCGACGAAGGAAAAGTGGGCTTCCGCGATCGCGAATGTAGTTGTGTGATCGCAGTGAAGGAAAAACTGGGGGGGTCCAAAGCAACACTATGCGATCGCGACATCATCTATGCGATCACGACTTCATCACAGATGACATGTTCAGCAGTGGAAAAATGAGGAAAGTTTTCCCGAAGCCAATCCAAATCACACCCCCGACCCCCCCCCCCCCCCCCC
>ML423973.1:100534-127925 GCA_005239525.1 Nicotiana knightiana
CTCAAAACCCTATATGCACACAACCTCTACAACATCCTGCGGACTTATTCGTGTAATCAAATCACCAAAATAACATCATACACATCGAATTAAACCTCAAAATCAATGAAATTTCTCAAAACTTCTTTAAACATCAAATTTTGCATTTAAGGTCCGAATCGCGTCAAACTAAGTCCGTTTCTTACCAAATTTCACAGATAACACATATATGTCATATCGAACCTGTACCGGGCTCCAGAACCATGATACGGGCCCGATATCACAGGTTTCACCTCAATTTTCATTTTCAAAAACCTTTATATTTTTCAGAAAATAATTTTCTTTAAAAATTCATTTCTCGGACTTGGGACCTCAAAATTCGATTTCGGGCATACGCCCAAGTCCCATATTTTCCTATGGACCCTCCGGGACCGTCAAATCAAGTGGTCCGGGTCCGTTTACCAAAATGTTGACCAAAGTCAACTTTATTCTAATTTCTAATACAAAATTATCATTTTTATCAGTTTTTCACATAAAGGCTTCCTGGGTACACGCCCGGGCTACGCACGCAAATCGAGATGAGATAGAAGGAGATTTTCACGACCTCAGAACACAGAATTAGCTAGAAATATACGTGATGACCTTTTGGGTCATCAAAATCTCCCCCTCTTAAAAAAACGTTCGTCCTCGAACGTGCCAAGATTCACTTGAACTTATCCAATCACTGATTGCGCACTTCCACCACACACCCACGGGTGATCCCACATCACCCCAACCTACATAAGCCTGATGACACCATCACAACTGCAATATAGCCTTCTCATCACCATCGATAAGCCTCATACCTCAATTCCTCACCTTTTACTCATTTCCAAAAGAACCGATTCTAAATCCATATCCGGCATTAGCCTCAACCAGCTGCATCAACTCAGGTCTACGCCCATAAGGCACGACCGCACAATATAGCGCATCACACATAGGCTCAATAGCACTTTTGATCACAATAACTGACCGAAATCAACTCAACATCGGCAATTAGTCCCACATATGGAAGAACTCTATTTCCAAACCCCATAATACTGATAATGATGCAATGAACATGAACACTTCATTATTAAGCACCCAAATCACCAAGCCACAACTAACACCACAGGGCACACATCTCGCAAACTAAACTAAGGAAAACACATAACGAAATGGTTGAATATGAAAATAGAAACATATAAAGGAAATATCAAACAAGACCATAGGCATAACTCTCTATCGATACTGACTTACCAGAAGCAATATAACAAGGAAGAAGTAAAGTATATGAACAAATCACAAGGATTCCATCCTGAAAAAATTCCACCGCGGTACTCAACCCGGTCCAAACATATCGAATCACAATATCACAAGGACCTCTCCCTCATCCCTGAATCACACACCGAAAATATATCATACCAATTGAAATTCCTCCACTAATTCATCTCAGCTGATAAAATCATAACGCTAGTTGATCTCACATCTCGATAGAGTATCAAATCAAAACTCGTAAACAAAATACTCAGGAAAATCACATAAAGTTTACCACGAAGAACAACAAGGACTCACTTCAAGTTTTACCACTATCAAGAATGAAATAAACAACGATAGACACGGGATACTACTCATAGAATCTCCCAACAGGAGCAAACACAAAATAGAGTGCAAAACACGGAATTCACTCATAAATGAAACAACAAATATGGAGGACTTGTCCTGACCAACAGAACTCTATTGAAATACAATTGGTGCCCCTCTGTAACACATCAAAACATACCTGTGTGATAATACTTGGCACAACAGTCTCCAGCCTACCATATGAAACACATCAACGGGTCGGGCCTCCCCCTCTTGGGCGCCCTCTACTCACTTGAATACCCTGCTATAATACACTTACCTGAATCCTAGAGCAAATCTCTCACCCTGTGGCTAACGTCTCCACACTCAAAACAACCTCTCTGCCGACGTGGTTGTGGAGAACATACAAATACGAATCCTATGTACCTACCTGAGACCCCCATATGAAGCTGCTAATGCAAACTGAACTGATTGACCCAAAATCCTCTACCATGACGTACCTTGGTCCCATAATAAGGAACAATAGATTACTCCGGTCTACGAGGCCTCCTCGCCTTCCAAAATCCTCTCTCCTGATCTCTTCTGACCTCTCGCTCTCGGTCCCACATGCTCCTTAACCGGCGAACGATCCCCACTACCTGCTGAAACGAGGCATCCTACTCTAACTCTCGAGTCTCACTTAACCGAATATCATGTCTGAATCTCCCAATGACTCTACGAACTCATCTCCTAACTGAAGCAACCAAATGAGGTGCATGTCTGGCCGACTCACTGAATATAACGGCATACTCCAATAGTGACATGGCGCCCTGACACAACTGCTCAAACTCCGCGCGCCGAACATTCCAAGGAACTGAGATGCAACCTCCCTCAAAAAAACTCCGAAAACTGAATCCATGCTAGTGAAGCTAACTCGGCCGGGTTACCCCAACTCATATGTCGCCACCACTGATCAACCCACTACTCTGAACCTGAGACGTAACAAAAATAATCCCGCTCATTTCCACAGCACCCGAAATGCGAAGAATGTAGTGACACTCCCCCAGGAAACCCGGGGCACCATCTGCCGCCAATCCACTTAAATATAGAAGGGTGGTAGTTCCTGTACCTCTCAAGTCCAAGGTATTATTCATCCGATGCTACTGCCCTAACCAGGGGCTGAATTGAATCCACATGTCGTGCTGCCATGACACTGGAACCTGACAAATATGATCTCACTGCTCTGGAGTGTATATGGTGAGAGTCTGAACTACTCCCCTGATTCGTGAAGCATCTGGTGCACTAGAATCAACCATTCCTGAGTCAATGTGCCAATCACACTCAAAACTATGCCCAGGTCTCCTGAAGTCCAGGGGAGAAACAGGCACCCCCAGTGCTAGTCCCCCACTTGGAACTACTGCGGCTTCTCAACGGCTGCTATGACAGGCATCTTAACTGCGGCATGTGCTCCTCGTCAGCCTCTGTCTCTGACCCTTGCAAAGTTTACTTTGGGGTAACATAATATCATTAGGAACCGCATCTCGCGTCCTCATCATCGGTTAGAGAATGGAACGATAATTTCAAACTTCAAGATCAATGAACTGGCACGATGGGAATGAAAGAAGTGAAATTGTCCTAATTGTTCCGTAGCCTCTCGAAGTTAAGTACAGACGTCTCTGTACAGATCCGCAAGACTCTACTAAACTCGCTTATGCCTCATAGAACCCATGAACCTAGAGCTCTGATACCAACTTGTCACGACCCAAATTTCCCTTCGTACTTGTCACGACCCAAATTTCCCTCCGTTGGGTATCGTGATGGCACCTAGTCTTAGGGACTAGGTAAGCCTAACATTTCCACTGATCAAAAACAATAATAAATGAATTATAGCAGTCTCGATATAGAAATATTGACAGAGTTTACAATTTCCCAAAACCCGGTAAATACAAGTCATAAGCTCTACGACATCTTTCAACCGAATCTAAATACAACTGTCTAGAAATAATAAGTACAGTTGACATAAACAGGAAGGTGACTCTGAAGCCTACGAATGCAGCAGCAGGTTACCTTGAGTCTCCTCAGCATTGATCCGCGTAGCTACTAACAATAATTACCTGGATCTGCACACAAAAATGCGCAGAAGTGTAGTATGAGCACACCACAGCGGTGCCCAGTAAGTATCAAGACTAACCTCGGTGAAGTAGTGACGAGGACTAGTCAAGACACCACTAGTCTAATAAGTAAAAAGATATAAATGTACAAATGACCGAAACATAATATCTATCTAAAGATTTCTCAATATAATTAACGGTACGATCGAATAGTACGGAAGAAAATTCAACAATTACGATCAACGGACATCATAATAGAAGTACGCAAAGAGAATGGAAAGAATGCAAGCCGGATGTCAGGAATCACAACCCAATAAAACACTAGCAATTCAGCACTGCATCAGTGTATTTACATCAGGCCTCAGCCAATAAACTCAATAAAGGTGGTCAAACCTTCAAGTGAAACCTTTAAATCGTGAGTTTATATCGAAAGCTTTAAAGATATAATCATTTCAGGAATAGAGAAATATCTTCTTTGAAACATACTTTCTCTAAATGTATATTTATATATTTTTATGAAGAGAGATCTTTAAAACATAGTCCCTTCAAATACATGGTATTCAAATATACTTTCCCAAATACTGCTATTTCAAATATCATTTTTCTGCAAGACAAATACTTTTCAAATATACTTTCAAAATAGAAGTCCTTTAGACAAAAATTTTCCTTGAGATAGCTGCTTTTCAGCTATACTTTTCAATATATATATATACATATATATATTTCGATCCAAATCTGCTCAATGATAAAACCACCGGAACTCAATCTGCAACTCAGAATTTGTCATGCAATGCAGTATAGGGGGAAAGCTCCCGGAATCTCACCCGTATTCCCAATTTAAATATGCGATGCAGTACAGGGGGGAAGCTCCCGGATCTCCGCCCATAGTCCCAATTTAAATATGCAATGCAATACAGGGGGAAAGCACCCAGATCTCGGTCCGTAGTCCCAATTTCAATATGCAATGCAGTACAGGGGGAAAGCTCCCGGATCTCGGTCCGTAGTCCCAATTTCAATATGCAATGCAGTACAGGGGGAAAGCTCCCGGATCTCGGTCCGTAGTCCCAATTTAAATATGCAACACAGAAGTATGTCGGATACAGCTTAATTAAACGGTTCAGGAAAAACAACAGGCAAGAATAGAATAAAACTACCTAAACATGGTGCAACTAGTAGCAATTAAGAGGAAATCAAGTAAGGGCAGGTAGGCATGCTTATTCTTAAGCTAACTATTCTATTAAGATAGGAAACAGTAATATAGGAATGAGAATAAGTGTTTATATGGAAGGAAAAATTGAATTTTAGCAACAATGACCTGTGTACGCACTTGTCACCTCACGTACATGACGTCCACGTAACAAAATAAGAATAAAAATGCCTAAGGGGTAGTCCCCAACATAGAGTTAGGCAAGCCACTTACCTTGACTGCGCTAATCAACTCAATACCACGCTCTTTCCACGAGTATCCGACTTCGGGTGGCCCAAATCTATTCAAATAGATTGCATAATGTAAATATCACTTCAAGGGAAAAAATAGCTAACTATTTCTAAGCTAATACGCGAAATTAGGAAATTCTCCCAAAAAGTCCCATGGGCTCACGTCTCGGAATCGGGTAAAATTTATGTTTCCCGAACACCCATTCGCTCATGAACTCACTCGAAAAAGAATCAACAAAATTCGATGTATTAATCTCCCTAAATCCTCATATTTCTACTTGGGGAAGTTTCATCCCAATTTCATGGTTTTTCATCCAATTTCATTGATTAAATTGAGGAAATTGATAGAGATTATTGATATACAAATGGATTAAGGTTAGAAAACGTTACCTATGATTCTCCTCTTCAAATTCCACTGAAAATCGCCAAATCCCGAGCTCACAATTGATTTTGGAGTTATGAATTTCAAACCCTCGGATTTTGGTATAACCAGCCCAGGTATTTCGCACCTGCGGAAACACAATCGCAGGTGCGGAAACTCATTAAAAGACCTGGGGTCGCACCTGCGGTGGCTGGATCGTAGGTGCGGCTCCGCACCTGCGGATACTCTTTCGCGCTTGCGATTCGGGCCAGCCTAAGCGATGTCCGCACCTGCGTGCACCCCCTTCGCACCTGCGGAAAAAACCATCGCAGGTGCGAGACACCAGAACCAGAAATGGTTCAGCTGCTCTTAAGGTTCCAAATTCACCCGTTGGGCATCCGAAACAACCTCGAGGTCCCCGGGACCTCAACCAAACCTACCAACTGACTCTAATACCTTGTTCAAACTTGGTCGAGTCTTAAAAACACATCTCAAAACATCAAAATCATCAATTATGCATAGATTCAAGCCTAAGAAATTATGAAATTTCTAGAATTCACATCTGATGCCGAAACACGTCAAAACTCATCCGAATGACCTCAAAGTATGCACACTGGTCATAATTGGCATTACGGACCTGCTGTCGCTTTCGAAATTCCATTCCGAGTTCGATATCAAAATTTCACCCATCGGCCGAAATCGCCAAAATTCTAACTTTCACCAACAAGCCTAAATCTACAACCGACCTCGAAAACACATTCTGAACACGCTCGTAACCCCGAAATCACCAACAGAGTTAACAGAGTCGACAGAATTCCATTCCGGATCCGTCTTCACACAGCTCTAGTTACAGCCAGATTTCTAAAGCTAAATTCCACATTTATGGACTATGTGTCCAAAATCACCTCGGATTTCATGAATCAACTCTCCGACAAGTTCCAATAACATAAATAGACATGGGAGAAGTGGTTATTAGGGGATTGGGGCGCTAACTCTAAAAAAGATCGACCGGGTCGTTACATCCTCCCCTTCTTAAGAAAATCGTTCATCCTCGAACGAGTATACAAACATACCTGAAGCTGTGAAAAGATGAGGGTACTAACTCCGCATATCCTGCTCGGTCTCCCAAGTCGCCTCCTCGACTGGTTGAATCCTCCATTGAACCTTAACCGAGGCAATATTCTTTGATTTGAGCTTTCTGCCCTTCCTGTCCAATATATCCATAGGCTCCTCAACATATGATAGATTCTTGTCCAACTGGACTGGTCTGAAATCAAAAACATGAGTCGGGTCACCGTGATACATTCGGAGCATGGAGACGTGGAACACCGGATGAACCCCTGCTAGGCTGGGAGGCAGAGCTAGCTCATAAGCAACCTTCCCAACATGTCGCAACACCTCAAAAGGGCCAATAAATCTCGGACTCAGCTTTCCTTTCTTCCCGAACCTCATGACGCCCTACATAGGCGATACCCGAAGCAAAACCCGATCACCAGCCATAAATGCCAAGTCACGAACCTTCCGGTCTGCATAGCTCTTCTGCCTGGACTGAGTTGTGCAAAATCTCTTCTGAATCGCCTTCACCATGTCCAGGGCATCCTGAACCAAGTCTGTACCCAACAATCGGGCCTGGCCCGGCTCAAACCATCCCACGGGAGACCTGCACCGCCTACCATACAAAGCCTCACATGGAGCCATCTGAATGCTGGACTGGTAGCTATTTTTATAAGCAAACTCTGCAAGAGGAAAGTATCGATCCCATGACCCTCCATAATCTATCACACAGGCACGGAGCATATCCTCGAGAATCTGAATCGTGCGCTCAGACTGCCCGTCCGTCTGAGGGTGAAAAGCTATACTCAACTCTACCCTGGTGCCTAACTCCTGTTGGACGGCTCTCCAGAACCGTGAAGTGAACTGTGTATCTCTGTCTGAAATGATGGATACTTGGATACCGTGGAGGCGAACAATCTCTCTGATATAAATCTCAGCCAACCTCTCAGATGAATATGTAGTCAGCACTAGAATGAAATGAGCTGATTTGGTCAGCCGATCCACAATCACCCAAATAGCATCATGCTTCTTCAAAGTCCGAGGAAGTCCGGCCACAAAGTCCATGGTGATCCGCTCCCACTTCCACTCTGGAAGCTCAATCTGCTGAAGTAACCCTCCTGGTCTCTGATGTTCACATTTGACTTGCTGAAAGTTGAGACACTTGGCTACAAACTCCACTATATCCTTCTTCATCCTTCGCCACCAATAGTGTTGTCTCAGATCCTGGTACATCTTCGCGGTACCTGGATGGATGGAATATCGCAAACTATGGGCCTCCTCAAGAATCAGCTCCCGAAGCCCATCTACGTTGGGTACACAAATACGGCCTTGCATCCTCATCACCCCATCATCACTTATGGTCACATCCCTGGCATCACCCCGCCGGACTCTATCCTGAAGAACCAAAAGATGGGGATTATCATACTGGCGCTCTCTGATATAGTCATAAAGGAAAGATCGAGCAACCACACAAGCTAATACCCGGCAAGGCTCAGAAAGATTCAATCTCACAAATTGACTGACTAAGGACTGAACATCTAAGGCTAGAGGCCTATCAGCTGCATAAAGGTATGCCAAACTCCCCCAAACTCTCTGCCCGGCGATTGAAGGCGTCGGCCAACACATTGGCCTTCCCCGGGTGGTATAATATAGTGATGTCATAGTCCTTTTGCAACTCCAACCACCTACGCTGGCGCAAATTTAGATCCTTCTGCCTGAATATGTGCTGCAAACTCCGATGATCCGTGAATATCCCACAGGGAACACCATATAAATAATGACGCCATATCTTCAGGGCATGAACAATCACTGCCAACTCGAGATCATGAACAGGGTAGTTTTTCTCATGCACCTTCAACTGCTAGGCTATCACTCTACCGTCCTGCATCAACACCGCTCCCAGGACAATCCTCAAATCATCACAATAGACTGTATAGGACCCTGAACCTGTGGATAATACTAACACTGTGGCTGTAGTCAGGGTTGTCTTGAGCTTCTGAAAGCTCTCCTCACACTCCTCAGTCCATATAAAAGGTGCACCCTTCTAGGTCAGTCTGGTCATGGGCACTGAAATGGATGAAAATCCCTCCACAAAATGGCGATAATACCCAGCCAAACCGAGGAAACTACGGATCTCAGTAGCTGAGGACAGTCTGGGCCAACTCTGTACCGCCTCCACCTTCTTCGGATCTACCTTGATCCCATCCAAAGACACCACATGGCCTAGGAATGCCACAGAATCATGCCAAAATTCACACTTAGAAAACTTGGCATACAACTTCTTCTCCCTCAATGTCTGAAGCATGGTCCTCAAGTGCTGCTCATGGTCCTCCTGGGACCGAGAATATACCAGAATGTCATCAATGAACACAATGACGAATGTATCAAGATAAGGCAAAAATATGTTGTGCATTAGGTGCATGAAGGCTGCTGGGGAATTGATCAGCCCAAATGACATAACAAGGAACTCATAGTGGCCATATCTGGTCCTGAAGGCAGTCTTCGGGTTATCCGACTTGTTTAACCAAAGAATTGGATTCTTTGCCCAAAGCTATTTTAAGAAGAACACGGGTTTCTGACAACCAAAGAATAAGATTATAATTGTAGGCAAACTTGTAAATGGAAAGTAGTAAGATGCAAAAAGTAAGTATATTGCAATGGTAGTTCGGATGTCCCTTTACATGTTATATTTTACTCTCTTATATAGGGAATTTCCTAATATAACGTCTGCCTTTTTCAGTGATTGAGCATTAATCACTAATTATGACATTAATGTAATATTACAATGAGTAACTGTAACTGTTGCGTGAATGTTGTGTAACATGTGGATCACTAATTGAAGATCTCTGAATCCGCCCTTTGTTCTGCCCAGATACATTTTGATCGTGTCTCTTCATCTTCTCAATTAGGTTGATACTCCCATAGCTAATTAACCCGTGGGTGTGATTTTCCGTGCCTCTTTGCCTCATACCTCTTCATAGAGTCCCGTCTAGTTGTCGTGTCTTCATTGCTCCACGTAGACTGCTGAGTCATCAAGATTTATTACACGTATAAAGCTCTTTTTTACCAATACAGATAGTCCCCCCACTTACCATATATTTATCGATCAATATTTGGTAAGTGGATACTCATTTATGGCGGGACTATTTTGCCGTCGCTTCACTCGAATCATTGCATATTTTTCTGTACGTAAGCGTCGCTTGTCACTTCCATTTAATGCTTATGCCACGTGTAATTTTTGAGTTGGTTCTGCAATTTGTTTAGCGTCTTTTAGGGTCTTTTTGCGGCTGCATCAGTCACGAAGTGACATCTTCAATTATGGCTTTCACACCATTGTTTTTTCCCATTTTTGACGGTTATCTTCGAGTATAAATACCCCCTTTTCTTTCTTTCACGAAAAACTTCTAACCTTCAAACTTTATTTGTAAAGAACTTTTTCCTTGTCTTTGTATATATGTCTTCTTCAAACCAATCTAAGAGAGTCATAAACGTAGGTGATTTGACTCCCTCTTCTGCTCCAACACGGAGTAGGAGAGGCGGCAGGTTGAGGAGTTTAGGTTCTACTCCATCAAGGGGTTCTTCCTCTTCTCAAATTACTTATCCTACTTCTTCTAGGTATTTAACTTCTTCGAGGGATAGGGCTTCTAGATATTCATCCAAAGGTAGAGAACGTCACGAACCTTTACGCGAATCGAGGGTCGATGAAATAGTACCTGCAGAGTTCACCCAGCTCACTGAAGGTTTAATTCCTCTTATACGCAGGGACTGTCATTAGAGTTCCGATTTTCCTATAATCGTTCCAAACAGTAATCAAAGAATAACGTCTTACAAGATGGGGCATTCTTTTGTTTATACCTATCCATTTACATTAGGGTTCAAGCCTCCCATCGACCCAGTAATCATCGGGTTCTCATAATTTGCTGGGGACAAGTCGGTCCTCTTGTATGGCGAGTCATTGCATGTCTTAGATACTTGGCTACCTTAGCTTCGATCCCCTTTACCTTTCATCATCTTATTCACCTCTATTCCCCAATGTTGTTCCGTTAGGGAATTTTTACCCTAGCTGCTAGGAGTAAAAGGGTGTTAGTGACTTCTGAAGATGATAAGGATCGAGGTTGGTTTCTTCAGTATGTTGTTGTTCCTACTGCTGGTTTAGTAGGTGAAGAGAATCTTCCCTTCCCCGAGAAGTGAAATTTTGCACGTGAGTAAATTTTTGCTCACATTCCTTGCTTTTTGCTTTAGATATTTTATCAATACCATAGTTGTTTCTTCTTTTTGCAGCAATCATGGGAACCGTCGAGAATGTCTCCGATTTCAGAGATTGGGTAGAAAAGCTTTTGTTAATTGCTCCATTGAAAGAACGTTCGTGGAAGTACCTATTTGAGAGGTTTGGTTGGAGAGTTAAGACTCATGGTAAGTTAAGTTTTTATTTGTACTTGTTTATTACTTTGAGCATTATTTAACCCTTTCCTTTTGACAGGGTTTCCTGCCCGTGGAGTTTCTGCATCCGCGTTTGTTCCCAAGTTATCCCTGGCTCAGGCCCAAGAGATAATTTCAGGCTCTTCTTCTTCGAAGAGAAAAGCAGGTGGGTCAAAGACCTCGGGAGAAGAGGAGGAAGAGGAGGGCACTTTGGTCCATAGGTCACGAAGAAGGAAGGTGGTCTCAGACGACGAGTCTACACCTGTCATCGTGCCTTCCGTGCCTGAAGTTGGACTTTCTGCCTCTAAGGATGCTACTCCCTCTCCCGTGCGTGAATCTGTTGGCCAATTGTTCCATGAAGGCTTTGGTTCTGTTGCTGATGAAGCTCCCTCGGCTATTTTCTCTCCATCTCTTAAAGAACTCCCTTCAACTGTTCCAGTTATTTCTCCTGCTCCCGTGGCTATTCCTGCTCCTGTCGTTGCTCCCTCTCCCGTGGCTTTTTCGTCCCCTCAAACTTCCTCGCCCGTAGCTCCTGCATCTCTACCTGCTTCTGTGCCTTCTGTTACAGAAGTAGGGTCTTCTAGCGGAGAGATGAGGCAGGTGATGATAGAATCCAGCGGAGGGTAGTCTCTTTAAAAAGTCTGGCCAGCCTGATGTGTAGTTGAAACCGTTGATAGGCCCGACAGAGAGAGCTAAGTTGGACAGCCCCAGTTCCCTTACATGGGCTAATGAAATCGTGCATGGTTCTTTAAAGGTAAAATGCATTTTCTTGTGTTCATTCTTGTGCATGTATTTGCCATATCTAATTGGCTTCCTTTCGCAGATCAATCGTATTGGCACAAAGCTTATGAAAAGGATTTCTCATACGGAGCAGGAAGTGAAAGAATGGCGTGCAGAAGCAGATAACTGGAAGGAGCAGTATGAAAGCTTAAGGCTCGACACGGAGGCTGTAGAAGAAGAAAAATGTACCTTGGAGCAGCAAGTGAGGGTCATGACGGTAGAGTTGGCCGTGGAGAAGGCATCCTCTGATCAGGCAGACAACGATAAGAGCGTCCTAGAGTCCTCATTCACTAAGCAGATGTCTCGTGCCTCTGAAGAGGTCAGGAGTTTGAAGGCCTTACTAGACCAAAAGGAGGAGTATTCAGGCGAATTAGTGCAATCCCTTACTCAGACCCAGGAGGATCTCTGTAACTCTTTGGAGAAAGTTCAATTCCTGGAAAGGTCTTTCGCTCCTTTAAGGGCCTCTAATGATGTTGTCGTGACTGAGAGGGATGAACTAATAGCTCAAGTTATGCTATGGGAGAAAGATTACGAAGCTCTTGAATATAGGGCAGTTGTCAATGTTAGTTGGGAGTATATGAACTCTCGCCTCGACACATTGACTGAAATGAGCCAAGAAGGTTTCGACCTTGATGCTGAAATTGCAAAAATCAAGGAGTCCATTGAGAAGGCTCAACAAGGTCAGAATCTATCTTCACCTGAAGGTGAGGCTCTTGCTTCTCAATTCTCTTCGTCCCAAGTCGCTCCTGCTCCTTTTGTTAGTGAAGTCAACCCCCCTCCTGAAGAAATTTAAGAAGTTGGTTCCTCCCTTTTTTTTTATTTTGTCTCAATTGGTAGTTACCCCTAGTCCCATCGGGGGTAAATTTGGATCTCTTTAAATTCCCCAAATGAAAACTTAGGTGCACCTTAATGTATAAAAATTCTATACAACTAAGTATAAGTTAATACTTAGTTTTTACTTAGCCGTTTTAATATATTAATGCAAGTATGACTTTTGTTTTCCGTTGAGTTTCTGTTTCACTCTTTAAGTCTTTTGCATGCTTTATTTTTCGAGGTTTTAGTTTTACCTCTGAGTTTTGCATATAGAATGCTTTAGATTACTCGTACCTTTTCGTAATAGGCACGGTGTCATATTAAATGTGTGCCTTTTTGTAGTAGGCATAATTTATGGAAGAGGGCCCTTTTTTGATCGACACTTAATGAAGAAGACGTCTCAACTTCATAAAGGTGTAATAATGCAATAGAGTGATAGGAATTTTTCATATGTTTAATAATGTTTCTGAGGAAAGTTTTTTGTCTGAACTTTCACAACTTTTTACATGTGTTTGATTACCGTCTAAAACTCATGTTGTAACTGTTTTCTTTTAACAGATTTGATATACACTTGTATTTCGTAACTGTTTTTCGTATGTAACAATTTTTTCTAGTTAATACAAGAGAGCAACTATTTTTCGTTCGTAACATTTTTTATTCAAGTTGGGGTTTTCACCCGTAACTGTTTTGTCGACAATAGTTTTCAATGAGCACGAGGAAAATGCTTTTGTGTCCGTAACTATTTTATTTGATAATAGCTTTTTGAACAAGTATAAGGATTTTGATCTTTCATCCGTAACTATTTTATTTGATAACAGTTTTCTATATGAGTACAAGATTTCGTGACTGTTTTTAGTTACAGCAGTTTTGAATGAGTACAATGATGATGATCTTTTATCCATAACTGTTTTTGGTTACAACAGTCTTTCTTTTGAATAAGTACAAAGATGCGCATTTCTTCCTCGTGGCTAACATTGCTAACATTTTTCCTTTTAACCTGAACATGTTCGAAGGTTTTTTGGATTAGAGGCTTTGTGTTTGAGTCTTTGGCTCTTTCGATTTTGCTCGTATCACTTGATTTGTTGGGTAGATGGATCTTCAGGCTCGAGCTTTAACTTTTTGATAGTCTTTTTTGCTTCGTGTTTGCCTTCCATACTGTATAGTCCCCCAAGTGTTTGAGCTTTGAAGAATGAAATCTCGAGCACTTGGCTATTCCTTCCTTGTGGTCCTTTTCCTGAAAAGGAAAAACATACGGGACTCGAAGGTATTTAATTTTTAGATGATGACTGCTTAACCCTTTAAAACGTCCATCAGAAAGTGCAAACCTATACCGGGAATTTAGTTATTTCCTCGCGTCTTTGTAGGTCTAATATCATCATCTGGTGATGGATTAGCTTTATGCCTATCATCTAAAAAGGTTAGTAAAAATTTCAAATGTTCAAAATAAAATCGAACGTGGGATACCTGACCGGGGGTACTTCTTTTCCTTAAAAGTAGTACTTCTTCAAGTTAATGGAATTCCAACTTGTTGGTAGGATTCTGCCGTCCATAGCTTCCAACCCATAGGCGACTTCCCAGCTATGCCTCGGATTTTGTAGGGTCCTTCCCAGTTTGGATTTAGCTTTCCTGCGCCTGCTTCTTTCGTTGATTGAAAGACTTTTTTGAGGACGAAGTCCCNAGCTGTTGTAAACCTTATGCTTGGTTCGCCAATCTCCACAGGTATTCAGGCTTCTGAGCCATAGACAAGTGCGAACGGAGTTTCTACCGTGGCTGTTTTTGAAGTTGTTCTGTATGCCCATAGTACCGCTGGTAACTCATCAGGCCAGTTTCCTTTGGCTTTATCTAGCCGCTTCGTTAGATTGTTGATGATGACCTTATTCGTTGACTCAGCTTGACCATTAGCCGCGGGGTGGTATGGCGTTGAAGTGATCCGTTTGATTTGCCAGCTTTTAAAGAATTCTGTGATTTGCGAGCCTATGAATTGTGGGCCATTATCACACACGATCTCCTTTGGTATCCCAAAGCGGCATATTATGTTTTTCCATAAGAAGCTTTTAACTTCCTTTTCTCGCACCTGTTTGAATGCTTCTACCTTTACCCATTTTGTAAAATAGTGGGTTAGCATGAGCAAAAACCGTACCTGTCCTTTAGCTGTGGGAAGAGGTCCCACTATGTCCATACCTCATTTCATGAAGGGCCATGGGGATATTATTGGATGCAATAAATCCGCTGGTCGATGCATGTTATTGGCAAACCTTTGGCATCTATCGCATTTAGATACGAAGTTCTCAGCCTCTTCTTCCATCTTAGGCCAATAATATCTAGCTCTGATTAGGGTTTTTACTAAGGATCTCGCCCCTGAGTGATTTCCACAGTGTCTTTCGTGGACTTCATTCATCACAAACTCTGTTTGGTTAGGTCCGAGGCATTTTGCTAGGGGCCCTCCGAACATCTTGCGATATAATGAGTTGCAAATGAGGTAGTACCGTGCAGCTGTGCGGCGAAGTGCTTGAGCTATTTTCTTGTCTTCAGGTACGGTGCCATTCTGCAAAAAATTTAGGATTTAATTTCTCCAATCCCATGTTAAATTGCTGAGAGCTACCTCATTTCTATATTGGTCGATCGTTGAATGGAATAGATGAACGACAATTGCATTGTCTTTGTTTGTTACTTCCGTGACTGCTGCGAGGTTAGCTAATGCATCTGCTTCTGCATTTTCCTCCTTGTACTACCTTCCATGTTTGAATTGTCTCACGAGCTCTCGTGCCTTTTCTAGATATTGTTGCATCTGAGTCTCTCGAGCGATGTAAGTCCCCTGCATCTGATTTACTACCAGTTGAGAGTCGCTTATTATTACGATTTACTCGATTGAAAGCTCTCGTGCGAGTTCTAGTCCTGCAATAATAGCTCTGTACTCTGCTTCATTGTTAGTTATAGGATAACATTTGATAGCATGCCGTGTCTTTTCACCCGTGGGTGATATTAAGACTATGCCTAAGCCGACACCTTTTATATTGGAAGAACCATCGGTAAATAGGGTCCATAGACCCGGATTAAGACCGTTGAAGAGTTGTAACTCTTTCTCTACTTCAGGGACAATGCTATTACTAAAATCAACGACAAAATCAGCTAAGATTTGAGACTTGATTGCAGTCCTAGGCCGATATATTATTTCATGCTCGCTTAATTCTACGGCCCACTTGGCTAATCTTCCTGACAGTTCTTGTTTATGCAGTATGTTTCTTAATGGATATGAGGTCACAACTGTGACTGGATGACATTGAAAGTATGGCCTTAATTTTCTAGATGCCATGGTTAGAGCTAAGGCTAAATTTTCTAGATGTGGATATCTAGTTTCAGCATCCAGTAATGTCTTGCTTACGTAATAAAAAGGAGATTGTTTACCTTTATTCTCCCTTACCAATACTGCACTTACAACAATTTTCGAGACAACAAGGTAGACATATAGCCGCTCCCCCTCCTTCAGCTTTGACAGAAATGGAGGTTTTGATAGGTAAGCCTTTAGGTCTTTGAGAGCCTGTTGACATTCTTCAGTCCATTCGAACCGATTTTTCTTTTTGAGAACTGCAAAGAACTTAAAAATTTTCTCGGAAGATTTGAAAATAAATCTGCCTAAGGCTGCAATTCTTCCCATTAGTCTTTAAACTTCTTTTTTGTTTATAATTACATCAGTTATTTCTTCTATAGCCTTAATTTGATCAGGATTTACCTCTATTCCCCTATTTGATACAAGGAAACCCAAGAATTTACCTGATTCCACACCAAAAGCGCATTTTTCTGGATTAAGCTTAATATTATACCTACGTAGAATGCCAAAGGTAATAGAGAGGTGCTGGAAATGGTCCCCCGCCCGTGTTGATTTTACCAGCATGTCATCAATGTTAACTTCCATTTTTTTCCTAGATGTTCCTGGAACATCTTGGTCACTAGCCTTTGATATGTGGCTCTAGCGTTTTTCAAGCCAAAAGGCATGACTTTATAACAATAAGTCCCCCTGTTTGTAATAAAGGAGGTTTTTTTCCTCGTCTGAGGGATCCATTTTAATCTGATTATAACCAGAATACGCATCTAGAAAGCTTAACAATTCATGACCTGCGGTGGCATCAATCATTTGATCTATATGTGGTAATGGGAATGAATCTTTGTGGCATGCTTTATTTAAGTCAGTATAATCTACGTATACTCTCCATTTTCCATTCTTTTTAGGTACTACCACAGTGTTAGCTAGCCAGTTAGGGTACATTACCTCTCGTATCGAACCAATCTTCAAGAGTTTCTATACCTCTTCGTCAATCACTTGGTTCTTGAATGGTCCTTGCTTTATTTTCTTCTCTTCGACCGGGGCTCAGCCTCGTGCCTATATACACTTTCTATTCAGGCTTTTGTTCAGACAATGGAACAGCTTCGAGCTCTTTCGTAGTTGTTTTAATGTGCTCGTCTTCCTCCGGTTCATGAAATGACGTCCGGTCTGGAATCTACATCTGTGTGGTCCAATGCACCTTCCGTGGTAACTTGATTCACCTTCTCGTGAGTATTTTCTTTCGTGCCTGTTTCAGCAATAATACCTTTCATACCTATTTGGGTAGTAATTTATTCCATGCCTGTTTGGGCGGTGTTATCTGCTTGGGAGACCTCTTTATCCCTTGATTATTTCACCTCTACTTTTTTGTTGTAGTGTACCACGGAATTTATATATCTCGCGGTTTGCTGATTGCCTCTAATTTGCTGAATCCCCCATTCAGAGGGGAATTTAATTACCTGATGCAAGGTGGAGGGTATTGCTTTCATGTCGTGGATCCATGGCCTTCCCACAATTACGTTATAAGCCATGTCAGTATCGATGACTTGGAACCTGGTACTTTTGATTACTCCCTCAGAATAGTGCTAAGTTCAATTTCTCCTTTTGTTATAACCGTAGAGTTATCAAACCCTGATATGGCTCGTGCCCTTGGGATTACTTGATTCCCCAATAGCATTTCTTCCACGACTCTTAGCAAAATGATATTGACTGAACTACCTGGATCAATCAACACTCTTTTTACGTTAGTGTCATGAATAAGTAAAGATATTACCAGAGCATCGTTGTGAGGGAGCATTAATCCGCCGATATCTGCATCATCGAAGGTTATATCGTCTGCTTCCAGATCTTCACGAACCCGTTTTCCGTGTGTAATTGTAAATTTCGTGGTCGTTTCCAGACCACTCTTTTTACTTCTTCACCTTCGTGTATCGTGTTGACGGTTCTTTTTGGAGATGGAGGTTTTGGGGGCTCCTGCATGTTCTTCATGTAAGCCTGTTTACCTTTTTCACTGAACAATTATGTCAAATAGCCATGTTTCAATAATTGTTCTACCTCACCTTGCAAAAATCTGCAATCTGCAGTTCTGTGTCCATGACCATTATGGAATTCACACCAGAGATCTAGGTTTCTTTATTTCGGATTCGCAAAACACTGAAATATATATCACCCAAATTTCTTAACACTGAAATTAGTTCAGAGGTACTTACATTAAAGGTATGATCCCCAATTCGAGCATTACCTCTAGGTCGTTGATCTTGATCCCTTCTGGATCTAGATGAGGACGAGCCCGCATCTCTGCTTGGTTGTCCATAATCTGACCTGGTGTTTTCGNGATCTCTTGTCTGATTCTGAACGGTTGGATCTGGTATAATCTTCCTCTTTCGGACGAGCAATGGTATCTTCTTCTATGCGAAGTTTAGTATTATACCTATTATAAACATCGTTCCACATAGTAGCTAGGAACTCTCTCAATCTTTCCTTGAGTCTTCTCGTGGCTTCTGAGCTTTTGTCATTTAGATTACTTGCGAATGCCATGGCTTCCCAATTATCAGGCACCTTTGGTAGTTGCATTCTTTCTCGTTGAAACCTGTCTACAAATTCACGAAGTAGTTCCGTGTCTCCTTGTTTTATTTAAAGATGTCCTCCATCCTTTTCTCAACTTTTTGCGCACCGGAGTGTGCCTTTATGAAAGAATTTGGTCTCGCTTCGAGAAATTCATTAGGAGTATCTCCCCTTCCTAAGTTTGCCAACCTAGAATGAGGATTTTCCACGGTGATGCTATTATTGGGGGGTGGTGTCAGTGGTGCAGGTGACGCTGCTCGTAATCCCCTCGCAAATTCTTGCAAAGCCTGGCTCACATACTCTGCAATCATTTGCTTTACCCGATCTTGTTCTACCGTTTGATCATTATTATCGTTGTTGTTATTGGATCTTTCTGGGGATTGTTCCCTTGAACCACGTGGGGTTCCTGAAGGTGATGGAACTGGGGTTCCATTCCTTTGCTGGTTGTTGTCGTTGGAGTTCGACATAGTTCAGAGGATATCGCTTGAAAAGCAAACAAAGATTATCAGATTCCCGGTAACGGAACCAATTTGTTTAACCAAAGAATTGGATTCTTTGCCCAAAGCTATTTTAAGAAGAACACGGGTTTCTGATAACCAAAGAATAAGATTATAATTGTAGGCAAAATTGTAAATGGAAAGCAGTAAGATGCACAAAAAGTAAGTATATTGCAATAGTAGTTCGGATGTCCCTTTACAGGTTATATTTTACTCCCTTATATAGGGAATTTCCTAATATAACGTCTGCCTTTTTCAGTGATTGAGCATTAATGACTAATTATGACATTAATGTAACGTTACAATGAGTAACCGTAACGGTTGCGTGAATGTTGTGTAACGTGTGGATCACTAATTGAAGATCTCTGAATCCGCCCTTTGTTCCGCCCAGATACATTTTGACCATGTCTCTTCATCTTCTCAATTAGGTTGAGACTTCCGTAGCTAATTAACTCGTGGGTGTGATTTTCCGTGCTTCTTTGCCTCATACCTCTTCATAGAGTCCCGTCCAGCTGTCGTGTCTTCATTGCTCCACATAGACTGCTGAGTCATCAAGATTTATTACAGGTGTGAAGCTCTTTTTTACCAATACACGGCTCCCGAATCTTTAACTGATGATAACCCGAACGTAGACCAATCTTGGAGAACACCCTAGCACCCTGTAACTAGTCAAATAGATCATCAATGCGAGGCAATGGTACCTGTTCTTCACTGTCACCTTATTCAGCTGTCGGTAGTCAATACACATACACATCGAGCCATCCTTTTTCTTCACAAATAACACCGGAGCACCCCCAAGGTGATACAGTGGGCCTGATGAATCCCTTTTCAAGTAACTCTTGTAACTGCTCCTTCAACTCCTTCAACTCAGGAGGAGCCATGCGATAGGGAGGAATGGAAATGGGCTGAGTGCCTGGCAACAACTCAATGCTGAAATCAATGTCTCTATCGGGTGGCATACCCGGAAGATCAGCTGGAAATACATCAGGATAGTCCCTGACAACTGGAACTGACTGAACTGTAGGGGTCTCAGCACTAATACCTCTCACACAAGCCAAATATGCATCACACCCCTTTTCAACCATCCGTTGAGCCTTAAGAAAAGAAATGACTCGGCGAGGAGTATACTCTAAGGAACCTCTCCACTCTAACCTCGGTGATCCTAGCATAGCCAGCGTCACAGTCTTGGCGTGACAATCAAGAATAGCATAGTGCGGAGACAGCCAGGCCATACCCAATATAACATCGAAATCTACCATACTGAGTAGTAGTAAATCAGCTCTTGTCTCAAAACCACTGATAGAAATCAAACTTGACCGATATATGCGGTTCACAACAAGAGAATCTCCCATCGGAGTAGAAACACAAATGGAGGAACTCAAAGAATCCCGAGATATCCCCAGATGTGAAGCAAAATAAGAAGACACATACGAATATGTAGAGCCTGGGTCAAATAATACCGATGCATCCCTATGACAAACGGGAGCAATACCTGTGATGACTGAATCTGAAGCAATGGCCTAGGATCAGGCTGTAAGAGCATAGTACCTAGCCTGGCCTCCCCCTATAGGGCGGCCTCGACCTCCCCGACCTCCACCTCGAGCTGCCTAAGAAGGTGGGGTAGCAGCTGGGGCTGGAAGAATAGTTGGGGGACCTGGTGGAAGACGTGGGGCCTGATAAGTCTGAGGTAGTGCACCCCTCCTCGCTCTGGGGAAATCTCTAATCATATGAAGAGGGTCACCACACTCAAAGAAACCCCTCTGAGGACGTGGCGCCCGCTGCTGACTCTGAACTGGCCTGCTGGACTGGCCAGTGATAGCACCTCGAGCAGGAGGCACCTGAGATACTGGTGGTGCATAATAAGGCTCCAGAGGTCTAGGAGGAGCTGGAATACCACTGGCTGCTGGGAGAGCTGACTGAACGGGGTGACTCACAAAACCCCTACCATAGCGTGTTGCTGGTGCACGGGCTCCTAAATAATTACCAGTCTCTCGAGACCTATTGGCCTCTCTCTCCTCCTTGTCCTGGGATAACATAGTCTCAATCCTCCGGACAATACTCACGGCCTACTGCTAAGTAATATCGGTCTCCAGCTCTCTGGCCATGCTGGTCCGAATACTGGGGTGGAGTCCCTCAATAAAGCGTCGAACCCTCTCTCTGACAGTGACAACCAAAGCTGAAGCATGGGCGAGCCAAATTGCTGTAACGGACTGCATACTCTAACACAGTCATGGTACCCTGGCGTAGCTGCTCAAACTCCGTACGCCAAGCATCCCTGAAGCTCTGAGGGACAAACTCAAGTAAGAACATCTCGGAGAACTGAGCCCAAGTAAGTGAAGTTGCCTCGTCCGGAATACTAAGCTCAAAAGAACGCCACCACTGATAAGTTGCTCCCCTCAGCTGGAAAGCAGTGAAAGACACGCCACTTATCTCCACAATACCCATAGTGCGGATAATGCGATGACACCCTGCGAGAAAACCCAGGGCGTCATCCGAAGCTAGTCCGGTGAACTCAGGTGGGTGGTACTTCTTGTACCTCTCAAGTCGGAGCTGCTCTGCCTTAAGAACAACTATTTTAGTCTCATGCTGAGCTGGAGCTACTGGGGGCATAGGAATATATTCTGGAACCTGCCCAATATGTACCCTCTGCTCAGGAGCACGGGCTGGGGGAGTCTGTGTCCCTCCCCCGGCCTGGGATGTGCTGGAGCTATCGGGAGTAGACCCACCTGAGACAGAGTACTGAAGGCACTCAAGAACTGAGCCAATGCCTCCTGGAGGTCTGGAGTAACAGTAAGGACCTCCTGTGCCCCTCCAACTATAGCTGATGGGGGCTCCTCTGCCTCTGCTCTAGCCGGTCCTCGGGCTGCACCGCATGCTCGTCCTCTGCCCCGTCCCCTGCCTCTGATGGCTCTGACTGGGGGCTCGGGTGCCTGTTCATCAGTACGTCTGGTACGGGTACGAACCATATGCAAGCAAGAATATAATAGAGTTTAAGAATTTGATGACAGTAACTAGCACGATAAGGAATTCCAAAGAATTTGATTGTTCCTAACAGTTACATAGCCTCTCAAAGATAGATACGGATGTCTCCGCACCGATCCGCGAGACTCTAATAAACCGGCTTGTGACTTGTGACTCCTATGAACCTAGACGCTCTGATACCAACTTTTCACGACCCGAATTACCCTCTGAACGGTATCGTGACGGCACCTATTCCCTACAATTAGGTAAGCCTAAACCTTGCAGAAAATAAGGCAAAACAATAATAGAAACAATAAAGAAGAAGCAATACAATAAACTTTTTTAGCCTCTCGGCATTTACAACTTTTACTTTCCCAAAACCCGGAACATCACAAAGTCACAAACTCTGAACTACTATAACTCTATACAATGAAATAAGGAAAATGTATCTATATATCTCCTATATTTGTACTAGAGTAGGAAGGGGACTCGTGAGATCCTGCGGACGCGGAAAAATTACCTCGCGGTCTCATATGCAGCTGCTAAGATGCGCCTAGCCACTGTATTGTGTGCTGGTACCTGGATCTGCACATGGGGAAAACATGCACAGGAAAGGGCGTGAGTACTCTACATTCGGTACTCCGTAAGTGCCAAGCCTAACCCCAGTCAAGTAGTGACGAGGTCAGGTTGAGGCTCTACTGAGTTTTAAAACAAGTCAATATAAATTTAAAATAGTGAATATAGATAGGCAATGATAAATAGGATTTATGGAAACTGGACGAATTTATAACAGAAAGAGAGCCCTCGGCTCAACACAGCATATATCTCAACAGTAAATTTGCAATGCAGTACAAGGGGAAAGCTACCAGATCTCAGTTCGTAGTCCCAATTTAAATATGCTATGTAGTACATGGGGAAAGCTCCCATATCTCTATCTGTAGTCCCAATTCAAATATGCTTCTCAGTACAGGGGGAAAGCTCCCGGATCTCGGTCCGTAGTCCCAATTTAAATATGCAATGCAGTACAGGGGGAAAGATCCCGGATCTCGGTCCGTAGTCCCAATTTAAATATGCAATGCAGTACAGGGGGAAAGATCCCGGATCTCGGTCCGTAGTCCCAATTTAAATATGCAACACAGAAGTATGTTGGATATAGCTTAATTAAACGGTTCAGGAAAAGCAACAGGCAAGAATAGAATAAAACTACCTAAAATGGTGAAACTAGTAGAAATTAAGAGGAAATCAAGTAAGGACAGGTAGGCATGCTTATTCTTAAGCTAACTACTCAATTAAGACAGGAAACAGTAATATAGGAATGAGAATGAGTGTTTTCATGGCGAATTTTAGCAATAATGACCCGTGTACGCACTCGTCACCTCACATACACGGCGTCCACGTAACAAAATCAATATAAAAATGCCTAAGGGGAAGTCCCCAACACAGAGTTAGGCAAGTCACTTACCTTGACTGCGCTAATCAACTCAATACCACACTCTTGCCATGAGTATCCGACTCTGGGTGGCCCAAATCTATTTCTAAGCTAATACGCGAAATTAGGAAATTCGCCCAAAAAGTCCCCAGGCCCACGTCTTGGAATCGGGTAAAATTTATATTTCCCGAACACCCATTCTCTCATGAACTCACTTGAACAAGAATCAACAAAATCCGATGTATTAATCTCCCTAAATCCTCAGATTTCTACTTGGGTAAGTTTCATCCCAATTTCATGGTTTTTCATCCAATTTCATTGATTAGATTGAGGAAATTGATAGAAATTATTGATATACAAATGGATTAAGGTTAGAAAATGTTACCTATGATTCTCCTCTTCAAATTCCACTGAAAATGGCCAAATCCCGAGCTCACAATCGATTTTGGAGTTGTGAATTTCAAACCCTCGGATTTTTGTATAACCTGCCCAGGTATTTTGCACCTGTGGCACTGGGATCGCACCTGCTGTGCCGCACCTGTGGAAACACAATCGCACGGCGGAAATTCATTAAAAGACCTTGGGTCGCACCTGTGGTGGCTGGGTCGCAGGTGCGGCTCCGCACCTGCGGATACTCTTCCGCGCCTGTGAGTCGGGTAGCCTAAGCTACATCCGCACCTGCGTGCACCCCCTTCTCACTTGCAGAAAAACATCGCACGTGCGAGACACCAGAACCAGAGGCCCCCGCGACCTCAAATTCACCAAACCTACCAACTGACCCTAATACCTTGTTCAAACTTGTTCGAGTCTTAAAAACACATCTCATAACATAAGAATCATCAATTATGTATAGATTCAAGCCTGAGAAATTATGAAATTTCTATAATTCACATCTGATGCCGAAACACGTAAAAACTCATCCGAATGACCTCAAATTTTGCACACCAGTCACAATTGGCATTACGGACCTGCTGTCACTTTCGGAATCCATTCCAAGTTCGATATCAAAATTTCCCCTATCGGGCGAAATCGCTGAAATTCTAACTTTCCCCAATTCAAGCCTAAATCTACAACCGACCTCGAAAACACATTCTGAACACGCTCCTAACCCTGAAATCACCCAACAGAGCTAACGGAGTCGACGGAATTCTATTCCGGATACGTCTTCACAAAGCTCTAGTTATGGCCACATTTCAAAAGCCTAATTCCACATTTATGGACTATGTGTCCAAAATCACCCCGGATTTCATCAC
Organism: Nicotiana knightiana; assembly: GCA_005239525.1. NCBI lineage: Eukaryota > Viridiplantae > Streptophyta > Magnoliopsida > Solanales > Solanaceae > Nicotiana > Nicotiana knightiana. Next base: position 125,093 of record ML423973.1, read on the forward strand.
TCAACGCTCCGACAAGTTCCAATAACATAAATAGACATGGGAGAAGTGATTACTAGCAGATCAGAGTGCTAACTCTCAAAATGACCGACCGGGTCGTTACAATATGTTAGAAACTTGAACTTTTTATTCTTAAGTTATTTAGTTCATTTTCTATAACTTCAGTGTAAAGATGCTTAAGTTTTTTGTTTGTACGTGCGATACTTTTGTGTTGTGTGTGTGTCTGTGTGATAAGCATATGTATTTCACATACAGTTTTTTCTTGCTGAAGTCATTGCGTACTTTTTTAAAATGCAACCAAACTTGTAAGCCTGCACAACAAAAATGAGTGGTTTGTACTTCTGTAACGACCCGACCGGTCGTTTTGCATTATCGGACCCTGTTCCCCTAAATGAAACTTCCCATAGCGTATTATTGTGATTTATGACTTGCGGGGGCGGGTGGTCCGGGATTCAGAAGTGTTTAGAGTTCTATAGGAACACTTGGTTCCTTAAGGTTGGCCTTTAAGGCCAAGTTTGACTTCGGTCAACATTTTGGGTAAACGACCCCAGAATCGAGTTTCAACGATTTTGGTAGCTTCGTATGATGATTTTGGACCAGGGCGTATGTTCGGAATGGGTTTTTGATGATCCGGGAGTGTTTCGGCGCTCAATATTGAAATCAAAAGTTCCTTAAGTTTCTATTGTGGTTTGGGATGTGTTTTTGTGTTATCAAGGTCCGAACAAAATTCCGAGACCGAGAATAGTTATGTTATGTCATTTATGACTTGCCTGCAAAATTTGGTGTCAATCCGAGTTGTATAGGTAGGTTCGGCGCGTTGTTAGCGAAGTCAATAAAACTTAAAGTTCCTAATTTTGGTTCTAGGGGTTTTGAGGTGTGATTTTGAGTTTTAGCATTGTTTTGGGTGTTCCAAAGGCTCCAGCGAGTCTGTATTATGATTTGGGACTTGTTGGTATATTTGGACGGGAGCTCGGGTGGGCCCAGGTGCTTCCCGGATACAACATGAGGCCAAAAACCAGCTGAAATAGCTGCTGGTGCACCTGTTCTGGTGTTGACCGCAGGTGCGGTTGCCCAGTCGCAGGTGCGGGACCGCTCCTGTGGTCCCAGCCTCGCAGGTACGACCCCCAACGGGCAAGCCATTTCTCGCAGGTGCAGACAAAGTTCCGCAGGAATGGAGCCGCAGGTGCGGTCTCCACTCCGTAGGTGAGGTCCCAGGCTTCCTCGTCCATTTCCATAGGTGCGAGCCTTTGCTTGCAGGTGCGAGACAGTAGGTGCGGTCCTCGAGCCATAGGTGCGGAAACACTGTCAGACAGTGTGTTTCTTAAATACGGGATTCTTCATTGTTTTCTTCACTCTTTCCTCCATTAAAAACTTTGAGAGCTTGGTAAAAGGACTCCACGACCCAACCCCAAAAAGGTAAGTAAATTTCATCTCAAGACTTGTTAATGCATGAATTCCTAGTTGAATTTAATCACCTAATTAGTGAAAAATCAAGAATTTGGTAGTAACCTAGGGCTTTCGATAATTTGAGAATTTACCCGTGAATTAGCTATGAAATCAAGTAAAAATCGTATATTAATGATCCTTAGGCTATGGGTGAGTGTTTCCTTCAAAAATAATTTGAGTCCGAGCATGCGGGCCCGGGTTTGGATTTTAGGATTTCTTCAAGAATGGCGAATTTGAGTTAGTAGTAGGAGGATTTCCATACTTTGAGCATAAATTGATGATTTGTATAACATTTGGCTAGTTTTGAGTCCTCGAGTGTAGAGTTCGGAGTTTCGGGCGCGTTCTTGGTCCAGGGAGTAGAATCATCATGAGGTGAGTCTCTTTTCTAACCTTGTAAGAGGAATTGTCCCCATAAGTGATTATAAATAATTGCATGTCCTTATTGCGGGGGCTACACACACATGAAGTGACAAGAGTCCGTGCGTAGCTACTACTATGTTATGTTGGGTAGTTCTAGGACTCACGAGCATGCTATATGTGCCTTACATGTATTCCTAAATGTATTTTGGGTTGCTTATTATCCTTGATTTGGCACGATAATATTAGTAAGTTGTAGTACATGATATATTGCTTAGGTTCTTGCCTTAAAGAATAATCTCTATTAATTCCTTAAAAATTGATAATTTTATGTTTGTATGCGGCACCGCGTCACATGTATGATTCGTGAGCGGAATAGCCTTACTATTATGTCAATCGCGTCGCATGTTCGATTCGTGAGCAGGGTAATAGATACATCTATGGTCCGAGCCGTTCGATCCTCGGCAGTGCACATTTATTTTTGCGACGTTTCGGCCGTACGCTTCCGGCATATTATGTGTTGTATGATTTACTGGGAATTTGTTTTAATTGTATAAACTGGTTCATGTTAATAAGGGAATTTAGTACATTATGTGCTAGTGAAATTTGACATGCAAAGGTAAATACAACTATCCTTGATAATTTATATCTTTGTGATTTCTACGACTGTTATGCCTGCCTAGTTCCTATTAAATCATGTTATTTAGAAATGTTGACCCTAGTAAGTATCACGTCTACCTCTCGTCACTACCTCTTCGAGGTTAGGCGGGATACTCACTGGGTACGTATTTTTTTATGTAGTCATGCTGCACTTCTGTACTTATTTGTATAGGTTATGAGGCTAGTGCATCTGGTTATCAGACCGGAGCTCGATTCTGATCTTAGTTGGACTCGACTTCACAGTGAGCTGTTTCTTCTGACGATCCTCAGCAGCACCATGGAGTTTTCTTTTGCTTATTTCCCGTCTATTTTTTCAGACAGTGGGATTGTATATTATGTTTTGTATATTCTGTTAGTATGCCCGTAGGACTTG
>MDKJ01213062.1:0-28013 GCA_005239525.1 Nicotiana knightiana
GGTGTGATGTCTGTTCAGGAAAAAGTGTCTGTTCAGGAAGGAAAACAACGTTCAGCAAATGCAACATTTTTTGGATTTCAGTTAATTCCGTTAATGAACTGACTGACATTTAATTAATTATTAAGTAATTAATTAAGTAAACTTTGTCCAAAAAATAATCTTATCGATCATTTGACAAATCCAAATCCAAAGCCAAAGCCAAAGCCAAAGCCGAAGCCGAGCGAGCAACGACGACGGCGCGAGGATTCATCCTCTTCAACTCCTTTTAAGAGCTCTAAGAAGTGATCCTATATTTATACACACAAGTGTAGTTGTCTTTCACCAATGTGGTACAAAGTTCATGACAAAAGCTCACTTGATTCAAATTTTCATTTTCCTCCATTTTATTTCCCACCATTTCCCAATTCACACTCTTAGACTTTTAAGCCCCATGTTTAAAGTCTTTAAGCCCAATGCTTAAAGTCCAACACAGCTATATAACCAAACATATATCACGAGAATCATATTAAAGATAAAAAATATATATCTTCGAGTACAGATTCATATCCAAAATTACATAGTCGCAAATGGTACGAAAGGTCTTATGCTATTACAACATATATATCACGTTGAGTATTAAAGATGTAAGATAACGAACATAATACATAAATCTTACAAAAATACGGTTACGGGCAAAATTAACAACCTGTTTTGTTTTTAAATATTGACCCATGGAGACGATTTTTGTCTCTCATATGGCTAATCACATAACTGATGCGATTACTTAATTTATGAGAAATTAATAATAATAACCAATTGACATGCGGCAATTTTTTTTCCAGCCGATTTTAATGTGGGAATTTAAAATTGTAAAAGTACATAGTCGCACACATTACGAAACATCTCATGGTTTTACATCACATATATCATGAGCATCTTAGCAAAGAATTAAAGATGAGTTCAAGAAACAAAAAAGTCTTAAAATGCAGAAAATACAAAATAAGGCAAGCAAATTGCTTTTTTTTTTTAAAATACACTTTTGCTTTCTCCTCAAAATTAGTGTACAGACCTCATCCCATTTATGTTGTTATTGAAAACCATTACAACACACCAAAACTCAATTAATATTATTGTACCCAAAAAATAAAGTGTGGGACTTATATTAAAATAAAATATTAGTTAAATAAGTTTAAAAATACGCTATACACCAGGGAAAAAGAGGGGCAGTATCATGAACTGCCTTCTCTTCAACAGACGGCTCTACAACTTGTCACAACTAGGCCAGTTACTACTCAATTTGACATGGAAGAAGAGAAGAAGAAACAAGCAAGAAAAAATAGAATGGACATACGCAAGCAGAAACAGCCTAAAGTTTCTCGTGATAACAACGGTATGAATTTTATCCGCTATTTGCTTACACAGGGTCTCTTCATTCACTGCTTACAAATACTGCATATCTCATCTTCTTTTATCTCTGCTTAATTTTTTAAATTAATGATCTACATCTACTTCATCTCAAAATCTGAAAACACAAAAAAATATTAGCTGGTAGTTTAATTTAGTGGAATAGTCGTGAGGTTCGCCATTAATGTTAACTAGGACATTTTCTATTATATACATACAGAGGAAGCTTAGCAACACTGATTACAAAGATATTGAAATTACAATGCAACTAAAAGCGCGAATAATCTCCTGTGATCTAATTTAATATATACGAGTCGAGTACTAGGCAATTCTATCAAAATTAAATTTCTGCCGAAAGGTCAGGTTCAAATCTTATCAAATGTCCTGTTTTTCCAAGGGGAGAATATGGCACAACCATTGAGTTCCCGACATTCTATTTTTTCTTACGCGCTAAAAAAATTTGACACGTATATTATGATATCTGAATCATTTTTTAAATCTTGAAGTTATGCCTTTGAATTATTAATCGTTCATGCTAATAGTTGATTTGTCTTTGTACCTGCCTATTTATTCTGCCCAAAAATTTTGATTACGTTGTTTAGTTTGTTAACATACATCGATTTGTGATGATACTTCTGCAAAATTAATTACGTTAAATAGTACTATTCAAACAAGATGTTAGTTTATATATTTTTTCCACTTCTTTTAATTATCTGATTTGTATGTTTTTTGGTAGATAGACTTTTCTTAATGCTACTATTAGAGGAGATGCTTTTGGCAAAGAAAAGGCAACACAACATTTAACAGACGTAACAAATCGTCTAAATTCCACACGCTTTCATTATACACTTTTTAACAGTTGTGGACACGCTTCATCGTCTCAATCTTAGGCACGATATCCAAATTTACCTCAAGAGAATCATTTGCAATTTGATTTGTCAACTTCAAATGTGCAGAGAAATTATCTTCTACCGGATTTAAATGAACTACCCCTACTGCAAGGTTCTTATTATAAATAAAATTATTTATATAACATGAGTCGTTTATATATACTAACAACATTTTGTTATAACTTATTATTAGAACTTGAGTATGGCAATATTGATGGTGATGTACCAGGTATGTTTTTAATGAATAAAAGTTTTACCTATTAAATTATACAAATTAATTACATGTATATTAATATTACAAATAATGGTATCTTGATTAAATACTTAACGTAATGGTACGTGACAACAATCGCAGAAATAATGATGCAACTGAAGATGAAGACGAGTATGAAGGTATGTCCATCTTAACACAAACAATGATTCATACATGTCCACTTTTTTCTATTTATATGGCTAACTAATTTTAATATTATATTATTTAGAAGCCGGCGTCGCATATATTATTGACAATCAAGGTATCGATATTTTATAATTTTATTTGTATATACAATGAGTAGGCATGCAATAACATAAAACCTTGACATTAATCTTATATTTGCTTCTTTTATTCATAGATTACTGGGATATAGGTGATCCTACATATGAATGTGCGCATTGTGGTGCTTACTTCTGGTACTAAGAAAGAATCAACAAGAAAGTCAAAGCTAAAAAACCAGAGTTCTCTTTGTGTTGTAATCATGGAAAGATACACCTACCAAAGGCAAAAGAACCTCCCAACAATTTTAAAACACTTATTATTCGGAACAGGTAAAAAGAAAATCTATTTTACCATACTTAAATAATATCTTCAATATATGAATAAATCTTGATTCACAAACAAATATTTTTATTCAGGTCCAAAAAGTAACCATTTCAGAGATAATATTAGAAGTTATAACTCAATATTCTCATTTACAACAATGCGAGGAAAAGTTGATGCGTCTGTTAATCAAACAAAGGGGCCGAGAACATTCAAACTATCTGGACAAAACCATCATCAAATCGGAAGTTTATTGCCTCCTGAAGGATCCCCACCCAAGTTTGCACAATTATATATATACGACACAGAAAACGAAGTGCAGAATAGAATTCACGCACTGGGGTTAGTATTCAATTATTCTTAATTTAAATATGCATGCATAATCTAACAGATACATACTTATATCAATTTTATTAAACCTATTTTTATGTAGTCCTGATGAAAGCATAAACAAACTTCATACAGAGATTGTTCAAGATCTGAAACAAATGCTTGATGAAAATAAAGTTTTCACAAAGTCATTTAGAATGGCCAGAGACAAATTTTAAAAAGCTACTCACTCCAATTTTAGACTCAGATTGATAGGGAAACGGAACTATGATGGAAGAAGATACAACTTACCAGCGGTTTCAGAGGTAGCTGCTTTGGTGGTTGGAGATTTTGATGTATCTATATGTGATCGAGACATCATTGTTGAAACCCAATCAGGACAACTGCAAAGGATAAATTAGTTTAATGCCCGCCTATTTAGGTCTTCAGTATCCTTTATTGTTTCCATTTGGTGAAGATGGTTATAGGGAAGACATTCCTTTAAATGGAAATGATGAATCAGGTGGAGGAAGGAATTTTGTTAGCATCCGTGAATATTTTGTATACAAAATTCAAGAAAGGAATGGTGAAGTACCAACAACTGTGAGTCAAGAAGATTATTTCAACAATTCTTGGTCGATGGATTTACGCTGGTTGAATCGTCTAGGTTGAAGTATATCAGAACTCATCAAAAACAATTGCGAGCTCATATGTATAAAGGATTAGAAGATGCAGTTTTACATGGAGAGATAAATCCTTCTTCTCAAGGTAAAAGGGTAATTCTTTCATCCAGCTTCGCAGGGGGTGCAAGATACATGATTCAAAATTATCAAGATGCTATGGCAATCTGCAAGTGGGCTGGATATCCAAATCCCTTCATTACATTTACTTGCAACCCAAAGTGACCCGGGATTAGTAGATTTGTAAAAAGTAGGGGCTTGCAACCAGAAGATCGCCCCAACGTTTTATCTAGGGTGTTCAAAATCAAATTGAATCGTTTAATAAAGGATTTGAAAGAGAAACAAATTTTTGGAGCAGTTAAATCAGGTATATAATTAGTCTTTCATAATAAATTATTTTCAAATTTATAATTTGATTTAATAAACCATTTTGTGTTAAATTTAAATTATAACTACTTACCCCAATCGTAAAATATTATTTTTGCAGTGATATATACTATAGAATTCCAAAAGCGGGGATTGCCTCATGCACACATATTGCTCTTTCTTCATAATAAACATCCAAATGTTGGAGACATAGATAAAATAATTTTAGCAGAAATACCAGATGAATTGGTCGATCCGTATTATTATAAGGCCGTGAAGAATTTCATGATGCATGGCCCGTGTGGTGCTGCTAGAAAACACTTTCCAAAGCAGTTTGTACAAAATACCACAATCGATGAAGATGGATATCCTATTTATAAAAGAAGGGACAATAGTAGAACCATCCAGAAAGAAGGTATTAAATTAGATAACAGGTATGTGGTGCCACACAATAGATATTTATTGTTGAAGTATGGTGCACATATAAATGTTGAATGGTGCAATCAATCTCGATCAATCAAGTACTTATTTAAGTACGTTAATAAGGGTCATGATCGTGTGACAACGGCTTTTTCTCAAAGCGTGCATGGGCAAGACTCATCGGTTGTTGATGAAATAAAAATGTATTATGATTGTCGATACATATCATCGTGTGAAGCTGCTTGGAGAATTTTTAAATTTCCAATTCACCATAGAGAACCTTCGGTAGAAAGATTTTCCTTTTATCTACCAAATGAACAAACAATTATTTTCTCTGATGATGATCCAATTGATGATGTTTCCAATAGACCAAGTGTAAAGGAATCACAATTTTTAAGCTGGTTTGAAGCAAATAAGACATATGAAGAAGCAAGAGAATTAACTTATGCAAAATTTCCTCTTAAGTTTGTGTGGAATAAAAAAACAAAAAATTGGGAAAAAAGAAGAAATTCCGCATTTTCAATAGGGAGAATATTCTTTGTACCGCCTGGAAGTGGAGAGCAATATTACCTTCGAATGTTGTTGAATGTCATTAAAGGACCTAAGTGCTATGAGGATTTACGCAGAATCAACAATCATGAACATCTAACTTTTAGAGATGCATGTTATGCACTGGGTTTATTAGACGATGATAAAGAATATTTGGATGCCATAAAGGAGGCAAGTAATTGGGGAATGCCATCATATCTTAGGCAGTTATTTGCTATGTTACTATTATCCAATTCAATGTCACGACCAGAATGTGTTTGGGAGGCAACATGGATTTTATTATCAGATGATATCCTACATGAACAAAGAAGAATATTGGATAATCCAGGTATACAATTCCACCTTCTATTTCAGATTTTAATAATTTTGTTATAAATAGAATTCTATTTATGGTGAATGTCTATATTCTAGAGAGATTCTAGGGTTTGTTACTTGGTGGCTAAGTCACTTTCCCCTATAAATAGAGAGGTCTTACCCCATTCTAAATCATCCCAAAATTCAATAAGAATTTTCTCTCTCTTTCTCTACAATATTATTCTTCTTCTTTTATTGTTTATAACACGTTATTAGCACGAACTCTAATCAACTGAGTTCCACCCGTCTACAAATATGTCTTACTTAAGAAAAGTTGTTGAAGGAAATTCTATGAATCTAAATGGATCCAATTGGCACTGTTGAGCGTAGAGCAGAGGTTAGTAACTTTCTCTAGAGCTATCAATATACTGGTACGATTTCAAAAGAATTTGTTATATACGTTTTTTTATGGGCAAAACTCAAAATACATTAGTCGCTTATTTAATACTTGAGTATTAAGGAATAATAAGTTACAAAAACTTACATATAATTGATATTCTTTAAATTATAACTTTGGCATACACTAATTGCATTGATTATTTGGGAAGTAAATATGGATATCTCACAATGCAAACTTGGATTAAAGTTTAATTGTAAAAATATTTATTTAGTTGATTCATGTACAACACATACAATATTCAAAGAGAAAAAATATTTCTCTCATTTAAGTATGTGTAAGGCAGATGTTACTACAATTTTTGGTAGTAATAAATTAATTGAAGGCTCTGGAAGAGCTACTATAACTCTGCCTAAGGGAACAATACTTATCATAGAGAATGAAATGTTCTCCTCCAAGTCCAAAAGGAACTTGTTGAGTTTTAAAGATATCCGCCGAAATGGATATCATATTGAGACAATAGATGAGAATAATCTTGAATATCTCATCATTACCAAGAATGTCTCTGGCCAAAAGAGGGTTATTGAGAAGTTCTCATCTTTATCTTGTGGCCTGTATTGGACAATAATTAGTGCAATTGAAGCACATTCTATTGCAAACCATAAGGTTACTGATTTCAATATTTTTGCACTTTGGCATGATCGATTGGGACACCCTGGATCAATTATGTTGAGACGAATTATAGAAAACTCAAATGGGCATCCATTAAAGAATTTAAAGATTCTTTTAAATAATGAATTTTCTTGCACTTCTTGTTATCAAGGCAAGTTAATTATAATACCATCACCAACAAAGGTTGGAATTGAGTCTTCTGCATTTTTGGAACGTATACAAGGGGACATTTGTGGACCTATTCACCCCCCTAGTAGGTTGTTTAGATTTTATGGTCTTAATAGATGCATCCTCTAGATGGTCTCATGTGTACCTATTGTCATCTCGCAACCTCGCGTTTGCAAAATTAATGGCACAAATAATTCGATTACGGGCGCAATTCCCCGATAATCCAATTAAGTATATTAGACTTGATAATGCTGCTGAGTTTTCATCCCAAGCATTTAATGATTATTGCTTATCAATTGGGATAAAAGTGGAACATCCTGTAGCTCATGTTCACACTCAAAATGGCCTTGCTGAGTCTTTAATTAAACGTCTGCAATTGATAGCAAGACCGTTACTCATGAAAATGAGGCTGCCCACTTTTGTTTGGGGTCACACCATTTTGCATGCAGCAATGCTAGTTCGTCTCAGACCGACAAATTATCATAAATATTCCGCGTTGCAATTAGTTTTGGGTCATGAACCTAATATATCCCATTTAAGAATTTTTGGATGTGCAGTATATATGCTTGTAGCACCGCCATATCGCACCAAAATGGGTCCCCAAAGAAGGTTAGGAATATATGTTGGGTTTGAATCGCCCTCCATTATTCTCTATCTTGAAACATTAAGGGGATTTATTCACTGCCCGATTTGCAGATTGTCCATTCGATGAGACAACTTTTCCAATATTAGGGGGAGAAAATGGTGAAACCAAACGGGAAATTTTGTGGAAAAATCTATCATTGTCTCATCTTGATCCACGTACCTATATTTGTGAAAAAGAGGTGCAAAAGATTATTCATTTGAAAAGAATAGCAAATCAAATACCAGACGCATTTACAGATTTGAAAAGGATAACAAAATCACATATCCCTGCTGAGAATGTTCCAATCCGTATTGATGTCCCTATTGGATAATCTTCTAGTGTCATAGCTAATGAGTCACAAGCACGCCTAAAACGTGGCAGACCATTGGGTTCTAAGGATCGAAATCCTAGAAAAAGGAAAATAACTGATCAAAATGACACTACGAAAGAGTCTCATGAATAAATCCATGATTTAATAAATTCTGATATTCATGAGGAAACCAATGAGCCCGAGACTCAAGAAAATAAGGAACTATCAATAAATCCAATTGATATTGAGACAAATTTGAATCGATTGGATATAGTGGCGGATTATGTCTTTGCATATAATGTTGCATCTAGCATTATCCAAGATAATGAGGATCTTGAACCTCAATCTGTTGGAGAATGTCGACAAAGACATGATTGACCAAAATGACAAGAAGCAATCCAATCAGAGCTGAATTCACTTGCGAAACGTGAAGTTTTTGGGCCTGTAGTCCAAACACCTAATGGTGTTAAGCCTGTTGACTATAGATGGGTCTTTGTACGCAAGAAGAATGAGAAAAATGAGGCACAAAGATATAAGGCACGTTGCACAAGGATTTTTACAAACGCCTGGTGTCGATTATGAAGAGACATATTCACCCGTTATGGATGATATAACGTTCTGTTATCTCATTAGTTTTGCTGTCTATGAAAATCTTGACATGCATTTAATGGATGTGGTTACCGCCTACCTTTATGGCTCACTTGACAATGAGATATACATGAAAATTCCCAAGGGATTCAAAATGCCTAACACACATAATTCAAAGTCCCGGAGAATATTTTCAATCAAATTGCAAAGATCTTTGTATGGTCTAAAGCAATCAGGACGTATGTGGTATAATCGTCTTAGTGAGTACTTATTAAAGGAAGGTTATATAAATGATGCCATTTGTCCATGTGTTTTTATAAAGAAAACAACATCGGAATTTGTTGTACTTGCCGTATATGTTGATGACATAAACCTTATTGGAACTCCTATAGAACTCCAAAAGGCAATTGATTATTTAAAGAAAGAAGGAGATAAAAGATCTCGGAAAGGCAAATTTATGTCTTAGTTTGCAAATTGAACATTTGGCAAATGGGATCTTTGTGCATCAATCTACCTACATAGAAAAGGTACTGAAACGGTTTTACATGGATGGAGCACATCCATTAAGTACTCCGATGGTTGTTCGATCACTTGATGTGAATAAGGATCCATTCCGACCTCGAGAAGAGAATGAAGAGCTACTTGGTCCTGAAGTACCATATCTTAATGCAATTGGTGCACTAATGTATCTTGCCAACACTACAAGGCCTGACATAACTTTTTCAGTCAATGTCTTAGCAAGATATAGCTCTGCTCCTACAAGGAGACATTGGAATGGAATCAAACACGTATTGCGGTATCTAAAAGGAACTACCGATATGGGCTTATTTTATGGCAATAATTGCAGTCCCGATCTTGTTGGTTATGCCGATGCTGGGTATTTATCTTATCCACACAAGGCCCGATCTCAAGCAGGTTATGTGTTTACCTGTGGAGGAACTGCCATATCTTGGCGATCGACTAAGCAATCGATCGTGGCTACTTCATCTAATCATGAAAAGATAATTGCTATTCATGAAGCAAGTCGAGAATGCGTGTGGTTGAGGTCTATAATACATCTTATTCGAGACAAATGTGGTTTGAAGTGTGACAAACTACCCACGATTTTGTATGAAGACAATGCAGCATGCATAGCACAATTGAAGGGAGGATTCATAAAAGGAGATAGGACAAAGCATATTTCACCAAAGTTATTTTTCACACATGATCTTCAAAAGAATGGTGATATCAATGTGCAACAGATTCGTTCAAGTGATAATATGGCTGATTTGTTCACAAAATCTCTACCAACGTCAACCTTCAAGAAGCTAGTGTACAAGATCGGGATGCGAAGGCTCAAGGATGTGAATTGATGCTCTCATCAGGGGGAGTTAATGCGCGTTGCACTCTTTTTCCCTTACAAGGTTTTGTCCCACTGGGTTTTCCTTGCAAGGTTTTTAACGAGGCAACCAAAAGGGCCATTTCTAAACACGTGTACTCTTTTTCCTTTTTCTAGAATTTTTTTCCTATTGGGTTTTATTTTAGTTAATGTTTTAATGAAGCACATTATTTGTTGAATAGACATTCAAGGGGGAGTGTTATTAAATAGAATTCTATTTATGGTGAATGTCTATATTCTAGAGAGATTCTAGGGTTTGTTACTTGGTGGCTAAGTCACTTTTTCCCTTATAAATAGAGAGGTCTTACCACATCTTAAATCATCCCAAAATTCAATAAGAATTTCCTCTTTCTCTTTTTCTACAATATTGTTCTTCTTCTTTTATTGTTTATAACAAATTTATATTTGTTACTCCTAATAAATATCTACACTCAATTTATAGACACGAAATTTGATATACCACCAAAGGGTAAAAAATTATTAGCGAGTAGAGTAAATAGGTATAACTCGATATAGTTGTCACATTCTCTTGAAGACAGAAAAGTAGTCCCACGAGGAATTTGATATTTAAGTAGTGAGAGCAAATGCTCCTCTCAGTAACTAATGCAATTCCAACCAGTGAACTTATTATTCTGGAGCCACATTCAAATTTTCAATATTCGTTTAAGATGTCATTCTTTTGAACCATTTCATAGTGGAATTAAATAGATGATTTTTAATCCACTTTAATGACAACCTCACATCAACCATTTAGATGCCTTTTTGAGTTGCTTGAAACGATGTCTCCATTAGAGCAAAACAACCTGGATGTCATATGTTGGTTTTAGAAGTAATCTTGAGACAAGAAAGCCGCATAAAATGGAGTAAGACCATTAACGAAATTCCGTGCTTTCATATTATTTCCTTCCAATTCTACTTATTAGCTGTTTTGCGACTATCCCAATTTCGCGGAGTACGCCCAACGTACATTAATGTCGCAATTTGCAGTAACGTTCTTCGCCAATGTTTACTCACAGTCACTACTGCTCGGCTTTCCATGAAAGGCCTACTGCGAATAAGCACAATTGTTTCCTTTCTGACTGCCTCAATTACCGAAAGAAACACTTGCCCTGTAACATTTAAAGAATCACAACATTAGGTCCATTTATGAGTGTTTAATTATTAATATATTTTGTTGGAGACATACTCATTCTAACCTTCCAATGAAGTAAAGTAATATTAATTTGATTTGTTTATTTCTGATTAACTAATTAATTATATTTTTAGAGGCTGAGCTGAAGAATCGTTGTCTACAAAAGTTGGAAAATTTGTTGAAAGGTTGCGGAAGAACGTTACATGATTTTCCAACAATGCCAAGACCGATTTTCAATGAAGAGGAAGTTGACAACACCAATAGACTCATTTGTGATGAATTGCGGGCGCTCTTTGTCTAAGTAACATGAGAATTATTGGTTAAATTGACAGTGGAGCAAAGGTTAGTTTATGACAAAATAACTACAGCAGTGCATGAGGACAAAGGTGGATTCTTTGTTTTTATTTACTCTGCTAATATCGTAAGCAGAACCGAAATTAAAGTGGATCCAGAAGCTTTATATGTTACCTAAGGCAGTCAACATTCCCAATTCACGATTGTTTCTCTTTAAGCTTGATACAGATTTATACAATTTTAGAAGTAGGCAGTTACTTAGACTCTTCGTAGTTGATTAATTTTTGATATTTTACTATTTTATTTGGTTCTGCCTGATTTAATTCCTATCTTGCAGTCAGAATTTCAGGCATGAGGTAAATTTATTGATACATATTTATATTGTTCAGTACATTTAGAAATTAGAAGCACCACCCAACATAGCTCATAAACCCATAAAACCAACATAGTTTTCAGGTCCCTATTTTGACAACGGCATCAACCCTTCCCTTCTTTTGGATGATATTTGAGAGGCCACTTAATACTTTGATATGTCAACGTTTGTTTTGTTCATAGTATATGGTTCTTGACCAGAGAAAATACCTTAGTTTTATTTTTTATGGTAAAGATCAGTGCTTTCATAATGTTTACTTTCTTACTCTTTTCAGAAGTAAATGAAGGACATATCATACAATTGATTCTTACATGGCTTCACCTTGCGATCACTCAAACCTTCTTTGGTTCTCTGTCTGATCTTTTCACCAGTCTCTGCAAGGTATTGCAGAGTCGTTCAACTACACAAATATATATAGTAGAAACTAATATATCAACCTCCATATAAAACAGACATGGACTGTGTTCCATGGCACTTTTCCTCTTTATGCCTATTTTTTCTTTTTTAACTTTTGGGGGTTACTGCAATTAACCTTTGTAGCTACATCGTTTGTTTTTGCCAACGTAATATTATTTATTTTAACACTTTCATTTTCTTTTTGCTTATATTTTTGGAGAGTTACATCTTAATTTTTATTTCAAGCTACCATGCTGCACTTCAAACATCAAGAACATCCATATCTTATGATTACGGATGATAGAAAGGATTCAAATGCCAAATTTCTTCAGATGAAAATCAATTCTCCGATGTTTTCTAGCTAACAACAAATTCGTTGAATTTTTGTTTCACCTTTCAGAAAGGTCAATTAAGGAGGCATTTGGCGTTCTCGAAATGATGTCCTGCAAGGCTACCAACATGAAGGTTGTTCTGCTGAAATCGACTCATGATATGATATTTGCATCTGCTAGGCCCAAAGTGAAGATCAACCCCATGAAATTAAGTATTTTGTGCATATCAACATTTTTCTATTTCGGAGGTATAAAATAAATCGTCAAAAACAGTCATAATATATGAGGTTCATATGAAAAGACTAATTTTGATTCACCTCAATTGAACTATTTTACTATTGTTGGGTTTTTACTTAAGTTCTAAAGCTTACACCTTACAAAGTAAGATTTTCGCTTTTTGAATCATTGTTGTTATTGTGTTGACCTTGACATAAATATTTCATTTAAATAATGTGGACGTTGTTGAATTTGATGGCAAGAATAATTGAATTAGTGTGAACATTTGAAGCCTCCTTTTTGGAAGAAATTGGTAAATAAATTTTCATGCATTTACATTGCATGATCACACTTAATATGATGTCATGCATGACATTATTAAAGCAATTTCCCTTCTATAAATAGCAAGGGTTTTGTTCATTTGAAAACATCTCTCACTTGCCTTCTTATATCCTAAAGGCATTTGAATCTTCTTTCTCTCTTGTAGTATTTCACTTGCATTTTTGGAGTGAAATAAAGTTTGAGTTGATTGTGTCCGAGGACTAGGCAAAGATCAAATTTTGCCGAACCTCGTTAATTTCTAGTGTTCCTTTTATTATTGTCTCATTTACTATTTATTAGCTACCTTTAGATATAGTAGTTGTGATCTAATCACTCTATATATATTCGGCGTCCCCAACAATTGGTATCAGAGCCAAGGTTCTATCTTAGTATGCTCTGTGGTTGCAGCATAGCCTGAACTTCCACATCAGAAAAGAATTACTTTGGTGTTCTGTACTGTCAGCAAATAACTAGTGTCTGTAGCAAAAATGGGAGATAATAAACAAGAAAAATCTACATCAAGTGTCAATAATACGTCATTGTTGGCATCTTCGCTTATGACAAGAATTATGTCAAATGCGAAATTTGCGGTAGAAATTTTTGATGGATCAGGACATTTTGGGATGTGGCAAGGAGAGGTTCTAGATGTTATTTTTCAACAAGGGCTAGATATTGCCATTGAAGAAAGGAAACCAAAAGTTATTGGAGAAGAAGATTGGAAAATTATCAATCGTGTTGCTTGCGGTACCATTCGATCCTACCTTGCTAGAGAGCAGAAATATCCATACAGAAAGGAAACTTTTGCAAGTAAATTATGGAAAGCACTGGAGGATAAATTTTGAAGAAAAACAACCAAAATAAATTGTACATGAAAAAAAGACTGTTTCGCTTCACCTATGTTCCTGGTACCACACTGAATGAACATATCACCAGTTTCAATAGTAATCCACATATGTGTCTCTCCCATCAATCGGTACTAGTTGGTCACAGATTTGCAAAATATGGATGCAACTTTTGGTGATGGTGACTTGGCCTTGATGTTGGTAGGGTCGCTTCCTGATGAGTACGAGCACCTTGAAACTACTCTACTCCATGGAAATGATGAAGTTTCTCTTAGAGAAGTTTGTTCGGCTTTGTACAACTATGAACAAAGAAAGGGAGAAAAACAGAAGGGCGGAGAAGGAGAAGCATTGGTCGTGAGAGGCCGTTCTCAAAATCATATGAGAACGAAGAAAGGAAGATCCAAGTCAGGATCCAGACCCAACAAAGATGAATGCGCCTTTTGCCAAGAAAAAGGGCACTGGTAGAAAGACTGTCCAAAGTTGAAAAACAAGGCCAAACCTAACAATGGGAAGGTTGTCATGGATTCAAATGTAGCTGACTGTGACGACTCTGATTTCTCGCTAGTTACAACTGAGTCATTCAAACCATGTGACATATGGTTGCTGGATTCAGCTTGTAGCTATCATATGTGTCCCAACCAGGACTGGTTCGTGGATTTTCAAGAAGGAGAATATGGAGTTGTCCACACAGCGGATAACAACCCTCTTACCTCATATGGCATTGGTTCAATACGATTAACGAACCATGATGGAATGATCAGAACATTAACAGATGTTCGATATGTACCGGATTTGAAAAAGAATCTCATCTCCGTGGGAGCCCTAGAATCAAAAGGGTTCAAAATCATTGCAAAAAATGGAGTGATAATAATATGCTCCGGTGCACTGGTGGTTGAAGGCCAATCGGAAGAACAATAACATGTACCACTATCACGGTAGTACAATTATTGGGATGGCGACAATGACATCCAGTGACGACAAAGAGGCAGAAGCAACCAGGCTATGGCACATGCGCTTTGGACATGCTGGAGGAAAATCCTTGAAAACTCTATCAGAACAAGGATTGTTAAAAGGAGTAAAGACTTGCAACTTGGAGTTTTGTGAGCATTGTGTCAAAGGGAAACAGACAAGGGTTAAATTTGGTACAACGATCCATAATACTAAAGGCATTTTGGATTATGTACATTCTGATGTTTGGGGTTCTTCCAAAACACCCTCATTGGGTGGGAAGCACTATTTTGTAACCTTTGTTGATGATTTTCCCGAAGAGTGTGGGTGTATACAATGAAGAAGAAAGACGAAGTGTTGGAAATTTTTCTCAAATGGAAGACGATGGTGGAGAATCAAACAGGTAGGAGGATCAAGTGTATTCGCACAGACAATGGAGGTGAATACAAAAATGATCATTTCAATAAGGTCTGTGAAAATGATGGCATCGTCCGACACTTCACTGTCAAACATACATCACAACAGAATGGAGTGGCAGAACGTATGAACCGGACCTTGCTGGAGAAGTTACGGTGTATGTTGTCCAATGCTGGCTTGGGCAAAGAATTTTGGGCTGAGGAAATTACATATGCATGCCATCTCATTAATCGTCTACCATATGCCGCTATTGGAGGCAAGACACCATTTGAAAAATGGTATGGAAAACCTGCTGAAGATTATAATGTATTGCATGTGTTTGGCTCAATTGCATACTATCATGTGAAAGAGCCAAAATTGGATCCGAAAGCAAAGAAGGCTATATTTATGGGGATTACTTCTGGAGTCAAAGGATACCACTTATGGTGTCCAAAGACAAGGAAAATTATATTCAACAGAGATGTTAACTTTGATGAATCTGCCATAACAAATGAGGTGACAATTTAAGATGTCAAACAAACTAATGGTGCTTCAAAGCAGGTGGAGTTTGAGGGAAAATTAATTTTTCCAACACAAGGAGAAAACGAGGAAACATCATAAGATTTTCCTCTGTAAGTAGAGCCAGTAGAGGGGGAGATTCCAACTCAGGAACCTCAACAACAACTTGAATCAATAGCAATCAGCAAACCAAAAAGAACAATAACGAAACCTGTTCGTCTCATAGAAACGGTGGCTTGTGCAGCCTCAATTGTAGCTGATGGTGTTCCTACCACTTATAAAGACGCAGTCCAAAGTTCAGAAGAAGATAAGTGGAGGATTTCCATGAATGAAGAAATGCAGTCCCTTCATCAGAATCACACATGGAAATTGGCCAATCTCCCGGAGGGCAAAAAAGCAATTGGGTGCAAATGGGTATTTGCAAAGAAAGAAAGATTTCCTAACCAAGAAGATGCTCGCTACAAAGCAAGATTGGTGGACAAAGGGTACGCTCAAAAGGAGGGAATTGATTACAATGAGGTATTTTCTCCAGTCGTGAAACACTCATCCATTAGAGTTTTATTGGCTTTGGTAGCACAGTTGAATTTGGAACTAGTTCAGTTAGATGTAAAAACTGCATTTTTACATGGAGACTTGGAAGAGGAAATCTATATGACTCATCCAGAAGGATTCAAAGTTTCTAGAAAGGAAAATATGGTGTGCAAACTTGAAAAATCGTTGTACGGATTGAAACAATCTTCTAGACAATGGTACAAACGATTTGACAAGTTTATGTTGCGGCAGAAGTACAGAAGAAGCAAGTACGATCATTGTGTGTATTTGCGCAAGCTTGAAGACGGATTTTTCATATATCTTCTCCTATACGTTGATGATATGTTGATAGCTTCTAAAAGTCAAGAGGAAATTGAGAAGTTGAAGATTCAACTAAGAAAGGAGTTTGAGATGAAGGATTTGGGTGAGGCGAAGAAAATTCTTGGCATGGAGATAAAAAGAGATAGACATTTAAAGAAACTTTATCTATCTCAGAAAGAATACTTGAGGAGAGTAATCGATCGATTTGGCATGAATAACAACACGAAGTCGGTTAGCACTCCTCTTGCTCCTCATTTTAAGCTTAGTGCTGCTATGTCGCCGAAGAATGAAGCTGAGCGAGAGTATATGTCAAGAGTGCCATATGCGAATGCCGTTGGTAGCTTGATGTATGCAATGGTTTGCACAAGACCTGATATTTACATGCTATAGGAGTTGTGAGCAGGTATATTCATGATCCAGGAAATGAGCATTGGCAAGCTGTGAAATGGATTCTACGGAACATTTGTAATACTTTAGATGTTGGATTAATTTTTGAGCATGAAGGTCAATATCTGGTTGGATATTGTGATTCGGATTATGCGGGTGATTTGGACAAGCGTAGATCAACTACTGGTTATGTTTTCACTTTTGCAAATGCACCAGTTAGTTGGAAGTCTACTTTACAGTCAACGATTTCTTTGTCTACTACTGAGGCGGAGTACATGGCAATTACGGAGGTCGTAAAGGAGGCAATTTGGCTTCAAGGGTTGCTTAGAGAGCTTGATATTGGTCAAGAAAGCATCACACTATTTTGTGATAGTCAGAGTGCTATCCAATTAGCAAAGAACCAAGTTTATCATGCAAGGACGAAGCACATTGATGTTCGATATCACTTTATACGAGATATTATAGAAGAAGGTGGAGTCATGATACAGAAAATTCAGACTACAGACAACCCTGCCGATATGCTAACAAAAGTAGTGACTGCGATCAAGTTTCAACATTGTTTGAACTTGATCAACATTGTTGAACCTTGAAGATTGAAGTTGAAGACACAATCAAAATCTATCAATGAGAGAAAATTGAAAAGGTGGAATCTTGCCAAGGTGGAGATTTGTTGAATTTGATGGCAAGAATAATTGAACTAGTATGATCATTTGAAGCCTCCTTTTTGGAAAAAATTGGTAAATACATTTTCATGCATTTACATTGCATGATCACACTTAATATGATGTCATGCATGACATTATTAAGGCAATTTCCCTTCTATAAATAGCAAGGGTTTTGTTCATTTGAAAACATCTCTCACTTGCCTTCTTATCTCCTAAAGGCATTTGAATCTTCTTTCTCTCTTGTAGTATTTCACTTGCATTTTTAGAGTGAAATAAAGTTTGAGTTGATTGTGTCTGAGGACTAGGCAAAGATCAAATTTTGCAGAACCTCGTTAATTTCTGGTGTTCCTTTTATTATTGTCTCATTTACTATTTATTAGCTACCTTTAGATATAGTAGTTGTGATCTAATCACTCTCTATATATTCGGCTTCCGCAACAGACATTAAATATTTTTATGTAGTTATTTTAGGTTAGCTTTGAAAATATTATGACAATACTTATTGGTTGGTGCTAACCTTCTTTAAAGTTAACTTCAATACTAATTCACCTTATTTTATACTGTCAGTTCTCAAGGATTGACTCCAACCTCATCCAAGGCCCAAAGTTTCCATCGGAACAAGAAGCAATTTAACTACTGCTGGTAGGAGGTTCTTTAACTGTCTTTTTACTATTTCTATAATGGATAGGATGCAGAAATCATATTGTCCAAAGTTGTAAAAGTCGATGTATGAATGCATTTGTTCAATGTTTCTAACCTTTTGCCTTGCTTTTCAGCTTTGCTGATTGAGACACTATCACCTAAGAAATTGAAAATTTTGGGATTTTTTGGCTTTCCCAACACTTCTACTGTAAACTTCAATGCAAATGAGCGTTTGATGATCACAATGTGCTAACTTCTTGGTGTGAATTAGACTAGCTCTAGCTTTTTCTGTATTGTTTTTCAAGTCATTATTTGACTAAAAGTTTAGCTAATATCACAACAACTATTACAACTTCAAAAAAATGATGATGAATGACTAATGACCAAGCACTTTGCAAGCAGTAGATATCATATGTAGCAACTACAATGTGGTTATTTTCACATAAATGTTGTTATGTAGCAACTACAATGTGGTTATTTTAACATACATGTTATTCAATCACAAATACTTTTTTCTTTGTGGCATATTTAAACTACGTTCTTTTCTCACCATATGTTTTCTAATGGATAAGTTTATTTACTCATGAATTAAATGTATGAATATCCAGTACATTTATATGTTCATAAAAATAATAGCATTGTAATGCCCCTTTATGTCTACCAAATTTTTTATAAATATTCTATTTTAAATATTATATTTAATATAAATCGCGCAACGCGCGGGTACGTATACTAGTTATATTGAAATTCCAAGAAAAAATATTGGAACTCAAACAAGACATTCTGTATGTGAATTTTTACATATTATGCTGGAGTTTTAACTTTTAGAAGTTAAATTCCAATGGAACTCCAAGTAAAAGTACTGAAACTCAAATATGATGTTGTCTTTTAATTTTAATTCCAGCTTTCGCTGGAGTTCGAGAAAGAGGAAAAGATAAAAAAGCGAGTCTTTGCGCTGTTTTAAGTTGGATATCTTGTGCAAATATTACTTTCGCATAAAAAAAATGATTAAATTTTAATTAATTTCAAAATTATAGCTAATTTTCAATTACTAATAATCATGCTAATTCTGAATTTCCCTTTAAAATGTTTCATAAGACTAGGAAAATATTCTAAATACTTTTAAAATATATGATTGAAGAGTCCAATAAGTTTCCGATTAAAATTTTAAGAATTATTTTAATACTACAAAAGTTTGTGCAAGGACAGTTGAATTACCCGATCCGACCTGTATTTGCCACCTCTAGTCGTGGCTGAGGGAAAGCAACAATTATGCAAAATGGGAATGGAAATTTATACATGTCAATTAAAAAATATATATCGGGTTACTTAAAACTCAAAATAAGAGTTGAAACTTTAATATATCAACACTAAAAGTGTTCTCAAGAAACAGTAATATAGTTATTACAATCAAAGAACAAACTCAAGAAACAGTAACATAGTTATTACAATCAAAGAACAAATGGAACAGATATGTTGGAGAACTTTCTGCTATTGCTACCCTCACTTTCAGCAATTTCCTTCAAACTAGTCCAAGACTTCCTCTTTCGCTTACTGGATGTTGGGACGGTTTTCTCAGCATCTGTCGCGGACGAACCATCCTGAGGTTCAACTTTCTTCTTGGACCCTGTTCTGTTTCTTTTCTTCCTCTTAGAATCCAACAAAGAAGTAACTGTTACTGTCGACGATGGAGTTGCAGGACCAGCGGTAGGATCATCTCCAACTATTTCAGATGAAACCATTACATCTGCATTATTATCTCTATTGGTACTAGCCACTGAAGTAACAAACTGTTCAGACTTTTGGGTTGCTGATTCAGTTAGGTCAATTCTTGCCTCATCGATATTATCCACTAACGTATCCAACTGTTCAGACTTTTGGGTTGCTGATTCGGTAAGGTCAACTCTTGCCTCATCGATATTATCCACTAACGTATCCAACTGTTCAGATTTTTGCGTTGCTGATTCAGTAGTGTCAACTCTTGCCTTATCGATACTAGACACTACCCTATCCAATTGTTCAGACTTTCGGGTTGCTGATTTAGTAGGGTCTACTCTTGAAGTTGTTATTTTGGCAGGATATAGCTCTTTCATATAGCCTCTTGGGGTTCCTCTCTTTAGATTACGATGTGAACAGAAATGGCACTCATATACAACAGCATTCTTTGGAGGAATACCAGGTTTCTTCCGTCTATTTCGTGCCTTTCTTTTTTTCTTCTCAATCCGTACTGTACAGTTAAAGCCAACCTGAAGGATAGATTCACACCTGTGGAATTGCAAATATAAATTAGCATGCAAGCCTACAAAAAGGGATGAAAAGTCAGCAATAGCTCATTCAACATGGCAGAGGTGAAAATTCAAGTAACAACCAATTATTCAGCAGAATAAATCAACTCCATATATACATTGTCATTTAAAATAGGAGAAATGAGAAGTGGGAAGCAAAAACCGGCTCTATATGCTTAGGTGTTAGCTATTTCATGATGATGGTTTGTGCATTCTGTCATTTCCTGGTATAGATAGTATTCGCAAGCTCAAATGGCACTGAGAATTTAAAGCTCAAATCGCAAGCTCATTCCACATACTTTCAGGATTATCCCCAATATGGTTCATTCATGGGAAAAATGGTTGAACCTCATATAAATATTTGGGTCCTTAGAGAATTTCATGGCATACGAGAATTTTATTGGAACCTCTTGCTAGTTTAGGGCATATATACATCCATGCCAAATGGGGAAAAACCAGACTATTATGGGTATCTTCTGCTCAATAAGTAGATAATTGGGGTGTTGAAATTCGTGGCAGCTCTAGATGAGTCTGTTCTCTGAGAATTAGCAGCAACAAGCAGAGGAGCTCAAACTTTCTATTAAATCACTGGACAATGCATGTAATATATAAGAACTAGTGTTTAGTACATACTTTTTCCCTCTTCATTTCTGTAAAAAGGACTTACTTGTTGCTAATGGACATCATGTATCAAACTTTACTCGAGCATGATATAGGTGCATCGAAATTTGAGATTTTGAAATGCACAGTTATTTTATTACAAAGGATTTTCCAAGTTCTGTTTTATAAGCTTGTAGCTCATTTTATGCGTTGTAGCTGTTTCACGTGAACAATTATACATTATACATTTCTCTGCTGTCTTTCTCTAACTTTAATAGACCGATGGATTACTGAGTTCCAGTTGTCTTCTATATGTGACATCTCTAAGTAGTTAACTGCTCATTTTGATTTAATAGATGGAAGAAAGAATGCAACAGTTTGATTGAAGCTGCTGCTAAGAGCAGATAAAACAGTATATGACTATCTTGAGGTTCACGAGTTCGAGCCGCCACTAATGCTTACATTAGGGTAGGTTGTCTACATCACGCCCCTTAGGGTCCGGCCTTGTGTGAAGGGGGATGTTTTGTGCACCGGATCCTCTTTTAAATTCTTGTTGTTGTTGTAAGCAACTGATAATGCATATCCAACTTTATTTTGATAAGCACTGAGGAAAATTTATCAATTTAAAGGTAGCAGCATAAGGAAATAAAAAAGGGCAGCCCGGTGCACTAAGCTCCCGCTATGCGCGGGGTCCAGGGAAGGACCATACCACAAGGGTCTATTGTACGCAGCCTTACCCTGCATTTCTGCAAGACGCTGTTTCCACGGCTTGAACCCGTGACCTCCTGGTCACACAGCAGCAACTTTACCAGTTACGCCAAGGCTCCCCTTCTAGGGGATAAGGAAATGTTGTGGCAAAATACATCCAAAAGAGAAGATGATGCATCTCTAACTCAAAGGAACATAACCAGCTTTCAGAGAATCTAAACAAAAAATATTTTGATGTAAAAGTATCTTTTATTTTTTACCACCACAATAATGTAATCTATTAGAGCAACCACTTGCTCTACCAACAAAAAGCAAACTTCCATTTTGAGAGATGGCAAAGGGATTCTAAGGTAATACCCCGTCAGGAACGCCAAAAAGACAGCACATAAGATCAATAATCAACCACAATAGCCAGTCCCAAAACTAACACTAATTGAAAAGTCAATAACCAACTCCTTACAGGAAAACAAAATTATTACTTACAAAGTCAAAAATCAAACTGATTGGCGCTTTGATTAATTGAGAAAAAAGTTACTACAATAACAAACAGAAATCTAGGTCAGTTACTAAGCTATTCATTCAACATCAATCAACTATGCCTCAATACCATACTAGACAGAGTCCGTTGTATGAATATCAATCTCTATCCAAAAAGCAAACTTTTATCTTGAGAGATGGTAAAAGGATTCTAAACCCTGAAGAAATATCAAGGACACCAAACAACCAGCATATAAAGAGATCAATCATAAACCAGAATAGCTTATCCCAGAACCATGCTTCTAGTAGGTATACTTTCTAGACATCCTAGAACCATGCTTCTAATAGGTTTTAGCATCATTGTTATATTTCTCACAGATTTTACTCCACTCCTTAGACAGTAGAGTAAAACCTGTGAAAAATATAGAAGTTCTGGAACCTTGTAATCGTTTGCATCGATAATAATGCAGCCTTCTGATTCAGTTCTGTTTGCTGCCATTAGGACTGGTGGCTTGTTACTTCTGCTGTTGTTTGCTTGCTGTTTATACAACAAACTTCCTTGTGATTGGACGATGAAGTGGAATAAGAGGGATCTTGTTATCAGCGTCGGTTTTGTTGTCAGAAATGCCATTTCTCTTGTGGACAGCCCAGGGTAATGGGCGAGCTCCAATTACATTCCTATTGGTTGTACTAACTGCCCTACCCAACTCCTGCAGTCAATTTCCCTCCACCACCAGGCCTTAATCCCCTTGAATATTTGAAGGCCTGACCAAACCTGGGGAATTCTTCTATAATCCAATCATTTTGAGTGCAAATTGAGCAAGACTCGATGAATCTCTACACAGATTTCCATGAAAATACCTATCATTAATTGCCTCAACCCTAAAGATTCCGGAAAAAGAGAGGCTAGGAATCGAAGAACCCCTGACAATAACCAACGGAGTCAAAGATCTTAAGAAAGAAGTCTCTCTCTTTCTTTCTATTTCTCAACCAAACTTTATTTCTCTATAAATTGTTCGCAGGGTTGAATTTGGTAGTCATTGAAGAGAAATATAGAAAATGGATATTCTATTGGAGCAAAAAGTTGCACTACGGAAAAGCAAACTTTCAGCTTGAGAGATGATAAAGGGACTCTAAACTCTAAAGTGTCATCAGGGACACCAAACAGCCAGCAAATAAATCAACCAGAATAGCAAGTCCCGAAACTAACATAGTTGAAATGTCTATAACCAAGTATTCATAGGAAAAGCCAAATTGTTACTTATAAGGTCCAAAATCCAACTGATTATCACTCTGATTGAGAAGACAACTAACTACAATAGCAAACAACAATAAAGGTCAGTTACTAATCTATTTAATTCAACATCAATCAACTATGCCTCAATACCAAACTAGACGGAGTCCGTTGTATGAATCTCAATCTCCTATCCAATTTTCTCTATTCAGGCCAATTCAATATCTATAGATTCATCGTATTAAAGACTATCTTCACACTAACCGTCAACCTACTGCAACCTTGCTTTTTTTCATTGGGTTTGGAACCAGCTATGTTGCTACTGCTCTTTTCTCATTTTTCCTCGTGCCGAAGGTCTGCTGAAAACAGCCTCTCTGCATTCACTGTAGGGGTAAGGTCGCCCACTATCTAACCTCCCTAGACCCACTTGTGGGACACTATACTGGGCTTGGTTTGGAACCAGCTATGCTGAGCTCTATTAACCAGAGCTAATCCATGATAATTCCCAATTCAAATTACACAACATATAAGTTAACACAGTTCAAATAATACTTCCATCACAGTGAACAAGGTCCAATTTTTAAGCCATCACCAAATCAAAACAAGTCTCTTAACCAGGTAAAATAATTCAACAATCCTTAAAGAGGTAAAACAACAACAACAAATCTAGTGTAATCACACACGTGGGGTTCGGGGCAGTAGTGTGTACTCGGACCTTACCCTTACCCTGCGAAGGTAAAAGAGGCAAACAAAAAAGTGTTCAAAAATTAAAGAGCAAACCTTTGACAAGTAAACAAAGAGGGGTCAGGAAGAACACCCAAGGATTCAGCTGAAGCGGCTAATCTCTGACCAAAGAATGCACCAAGTGAAAGTATGGAAGTTTCACCGCCGACCCAGGTAGCAAGATTCTGTATATGTTCCAATTTCAGCATTGATTTTGCATTTACATGGTTTTGTTTCTTCTTCCCACTTAGCTCTTCTCTCAATGTAATTGACCCAGATGTTGTACTACCTCCTTTCTTTTTTGCTCTTCCCTTACCCATTATTTTCTACTACAAAGTTTCAGCCTTTTCAACAATAAGTGAAGAGAGGGAAACTCCAAAACGGAAGAAATTGTTGCCGCGCGCCACCACCGGAATTGGTGTGGAGTAACAGACTTGTAAAGCTGATATAGTTTGGGTGGGCTGGCTTTAGTTTGAACCTTGTTTTATCGGCCCAAAATGTGTTAGATGGGTTTGCTCTGTACAACACAAAAATGAAGAAATAAGCCGATAAGCTTATAAAATTCCCGTCACCTTTCTCAGTAAAAATCTTATCTCCTCCCAATTTTTCTTGTAATGAAGAACGAAAATCAATCCAGTTCCAGTTGGACAGAAAAATGGGGGTGCAGCAACAGTGACGGCGGGGTACGACTAGGCAAAGTCGGCGGCTGCGGTGGGAGCTGACAAGGCAAAGGCGGCAGCTGCTGTTGGAGCAGTGAAGGCTAAGACGGCGGCTGTGGTCGGTGCAAACAAGGTGAAGAGCGGAATCACTCCTGGATTCAAATGGATTAAGGAGAAATTGATGCAGAAGCTCAGCTCAGCTAAATAATTTGGTTAAAACAAAGATAATTAGAAAATGGTAGAATATAGGGGTTTATTTGAATTTAATGGGGTTTGCAATTAAGGATCTAATTGTATTCAATGTCTATATTTGTACTGATTGTATTTGATTCCTTTGATTTAATGGAAATTTTGCATTTTTCTTTTCTTTCTTTTTCGTGGCATAGGTAGTGTTATTACAAAGGGAGTGAACCTAAACATAACAAACGGGTAGTCTATTTTCAATAAGCTGAATGTACGTTTCAATTTGAAATGTGACACAATCTGATTTGGGCCAACCAAGTTAGGTTCTGAGACTTCTAAAAATTACTTTTACATAATTTCCTTCTGGAGGTTCTGAGTCTGCTGACGATGAAAGCTTGACTACAAACTAATAAAGGTTTTTAGTACATCTCCTTGATAAATAATCATGTAACACAATCACATGGAAAGCTCTTTGGTATTCAAGCTAGGGTTGTGCACATAACGGATTTAGTATATTTCGGATTCGGATTTTGGGTTCTACAAAATACAATTCGAATCCAATCCGAATTAACATTGTATCGGATCGGATAAAATATGGGACTTGGGCGTATGTCCGGAAATGAATTCCGAGGTCCCAAACCTTAGAAATCAATTTTTGAAAGAAATTGTTTTGGTAAATTATTAATAAAATAAAGAAAAGAATTAATATTTGAAATCATTGGTATTGGGTCCGTATTTTGGTTCCGGAGCCCGATACAGATTGGTTATAGTATTTAAATGCTAACTGTGAAAATTGGTAAAAATCGGAGTTTATTTGACGTGATTCGACGTCCGGTTGAGAAATAATGAACTTTAAGTATTCTTGAGAAAAATGAGGAGTTTTGAGGTTTAATTTATAATTTTGCATGTTATTTTCATGATTTGATCACACGAGCAAGTCCGTCTTATGTTTATAGACTTGCGTGCATATTTGGTTTAGAGCCCCGAGGGCTCGGGTGAGTTTCGGATAGGCCACGAGGTGCTTTACACTTAGAAAAGATTGTTGGTTTTCTGTTTCTGGCGCACATGCCACTTGTTCAGTGCGATCGCATAGCCCCTTCCGTGATCGCATAGTGTAAATTTCAGGGGGTCGCCTTTTTGTTCTATGTGAACGCACCCTCCCCTCCGCGATCGCGATGTGTTACTGGGCATGGGGGAGGGGGCTTGTCCTAAACTATGCGAACGCGGCCTAGGTAACGCGAACGCGAAGGCTCCAGTCCCTACAGCTACGCGAACGCGTCCCAGCAGGTGCGAACGCGAAGGCCAATAAGGCCTGACCCTATGCGAACGCGATGAAGACCTGCCCAGTCATATTTAAACACTTTTAAACACGGACAAAACCATTTTTCTTCATAATTTTCGAACTACCCAGCCCTAAAGACAATTTTCTTCATCAAAGTTCATCCTCAAAGAGTTGGTAATCAATTCTAAACTCTACTCTTTCAATTACTCAATGTTTTTCATCATTTTTAAACCAAAAACTAAGAATTTTCATGGTAAAAAATATGGCTTTGGGTAGAATTAGAAAATCTTGTAAAAATCGAATCTTTACCTCGAATTGAGGTCGGATTTTGAAACTAATTGTATATTCGGGCTCGGGGGTGAATGGGTAAACGTAATTTGGTCCGAACCCCGAGTTTGGACCAAGCGGGCCCGGGGTCGGGTTTTAACTTTTTTTGAGAAAACTTAGGAAAAATTATAATTTTCAATAAAGTTAGTTCTTTAGCATTAATTAATAATATTAAGTTAATTATGGTTAGATTCGAGTGTATTGGAGGTGAATTCAAAAGGAAAAGCTATAATTAGGCAGTGAGTGGCCTGAGAACTTGAGGTAAGTGCTTGGTTTAACCTTGACTTGAGGGAATAGGAATCCCCAACTTGATTGTTATGTGAAATTGCTTGCGTGTAGTGTATAGGTGAGGTGACGAGTACCTATGCACTACCAAATTGTTGTTTAACATGATCCCTTTTCCGTTTTCCATTTATTTACTTCCCGGCTTGACTGTTTTATGATTGTTGAGGTTTACATGGCTATTTGTTTTCATTAGATTATTGTCAAGTATTGTTGCAAGTGTGTTAAAAGTGTTGGTTGTTCCCTTAATTTTGTTGTGGTACATAAAGATTGAGCTGGATGACAACGTTACGATATTTACATATATTCTGATTGGTTTTATTGTGAAATAATATTAGATACAGTTTGTGAGATATACTGTGTTCTGTTTACAATTATTGAGATAAAAGTGTTGTGAAAGGCTTGGCCTGAATTGTGAAAGTTTTTAATAAATAAATAAATTGATATTGATAAGGGTGGACAACAAGATAGTGATAAGGGTGGACATGTGGGATCGGGTTGCACAGCGCAACAAGATAGTGATAAGGGTGGACAGATGGGATCGGGTTGCATGCCGCAACAAGAAAGTGATAAGGGAGGACACTTATGTTTTACTGATTTTCAATAATGTTTCACTGGTTTTTGGAACTCAAGGATTTGAAACTTACAGATTTGGAAAGTTACTGTTTCACTCTACTATTTTTCGTATTTCGTACTTACTTCTATTTTTTTTAAGTAAAAACTTTGGAAACTTTAGGAATTCATGTGAGATCTTGGTTACAGGTGAGGCCTGGAATAGGCGACTGAGTTATTTTAATTATTGTTGCAGTTTATCTTTCTGGTTCGTGTAGAATTGTTTTTCTTGCTTTATTATATATATTGTCACATGTTAAGTTATATTTGCCCTGCCTTAGTCTCGTCACTACTTCGTCGAGGTTAGGCTCGACACTTACTCAGTACATGGTGTGAGCATGTGATTTTTACTCGCCGTATCATCCTATAAAAATCTCAATAAATCAATTGATTTTATAAATATTGACTGACTTTTCGGTAATTAATTGTGAATTATTCGCGTTGCTTGCATATCCATAATTCATCTTTCAAAATCATTGAAATTCTGCACTACGAATT
>ML423975.1:4931-17154 GCA_005239525.1 Nicotiana knightiana
TGCCTGTATTATCGCCTACCATGGTCCAGGCCGGACGCCTTGGTACGGAGCCGGTACCAGATCGCATGATATCTTTCCGGGACAGCAAATACAACCCAAGGAACCATAACCAAGGCTTCGAAATGATCAAGTTACATTTTTTTGGCATTTTAGGGCAATTAAATTGGTATTTCGCTAGTCGTGCCTGTATCATCGCCTCCATGGTCCAGGTCGGACACCTTGGTATGGAGTCGGTACCAGATCGCATGATATTTTCCCGGGGACATAAAATACGACCTTAGGAACTATAACCAACGCTTTGAAATGATCAAGTTATATTTTTGGCATTTTATGGCAATTAAACTGGAATTCCGCCAACAGTGCCTGTATTATCGCCTGCCATGGTCCAGGCCGGATCACATGATATTTCTCTGGGACATCAAATACGACCAAAGGAACCATAACCAACGGTTCAAAATGATCAAGTTACATTTTCTGGTATTTTATGGCAATTAAACAGGAATTCCGCCAGTCGTGCATGTATTATCGTCTGCCATGGTCTAGGCTGGACGTCTTGGTACGGAGCCGGTACCAGATCGCATGATATTTTTCCGGAACATCAAATATGACCCAAGGAACCATAACCAACGCTTTGAAATGATCAAGTTATATTTTTGGTATTTTATGGCAATTAAACAGGAATTCCGCCAGTCGTGCATGTATTATCGTCTGCCATGGTCTAGGCTGGACGTCTTGGTACGGAGCCGGTACCAGATCGCATGATATTTTTCCGGAACATCAAATATGACCCAAGGAACCATAACCAACGCTTTGAAATGATCAATTTACATTGTTTTGAATTTTATGGAAATTAAACTGGAATTCCGCTAGTCGTGCCTATATTATCGGCTGCCATGGTCCAGACCGGATGCCTTGGTACGGAGCCGGTACCGGATCGCATGATATTTGTCTGGGACAGAAAATATGACACAAGGAACCATAACTAACACATCGAAATGATCAAGTTACATTTTTTTGGAATTTTATGACAATTAAACTGGAATTCCGCCAGTCGTGCCTGTAATATCGCCATCCTTGGTCCAGGCCGGACGCCTTGGTATGGAGCGTGTACCGGATTGCATGATATTTGTCCGAGATATCAAATATGACCCAAGGAACCATAACCAACGCTTCGAAATGATAAAACTGGAATTCCGCTAGTCGTGCCTGTACTATCGCCTGTCATGGTCCAGACCGGACGCCTTGATCCGGAGCCAGTACCGGATCGCTTGATATTTGTCCGGGACATCAAATACGACCCAAGGAACCACAACCATTGCTTTGAAATAATCAAGTTATATTTTTTGGCATTTTATGGCAATTAAACTGGAATTCCGCTAGTCATGCCTGTATTATCCCCTGCCATGGTCAAGGCCGGACGCCTTGGTACGGAGACGGTACTGGATCGCATGATATTTCTCCGAGAAATCAAATACAACCTTAGGAACCATAACCAATGCTACGAAATGATCAAGTTACATTTCTTGGCATTTTATGGCAATTAAACTGGTATTCCGTCAGTCGTGCCTGTATTATCGCCTGCCATGGTCCAGGTCGGACACCTTGGCACGGAACCGGTACCAGATCGCATAATATTTGTCCTGGACAGAAAATACAACCCAAGGAATCATAACCAAGGCTTCGAAATGATCAATTTACATTTTGTGGCATTTTATGGCAATTAAACTGGTATTCCGTCAGTCGTGCCTGTATTATCGCCTGCCATGGTCTAGGCCGGATGCCTTGGTACGGAGCCGGTTCCGTATCGCATGATATTTGTTCGCGACATCAAATACAACCTTAGGAACCATAACCAACGCTTCAAAATGATCAAGTTACATTTTTTGGCATTTTATGGCAATTAAACTTGAATTCCGCCAACCGTGCATGTATTATCGCCTACCATGGTCCAGGCCGGACGCATTGGTACGGAACCGGTACTGGATCGCAAGATATTTGTCTAGGACATTAAATATGACCTTAGTAACCATAAGCAATGCTTCCAAAAGATCAAGTTACATTTTCTGGCAATTAAACTGGAATTCCGCCAGTCGTGCATGTATTATCGCCTGCCATGGTCCAGGCTGGACGCCTTGGTACGGAGTCGGTACCGGACCGCATGATATTTGTTCAGGACATCAAATATGACCCAAGGAACCATAACCAATACTTCAAAATGATCAAGTTACATTTTTTTGAATTTTATGGCAATTAAACTGGAATTCCGCCAGTCGTGCCTATATTATTGCCTGCCATGGTCCAGACCGGACGCATTGGTATAGAGCCGGTACCCGATCGTATGATATTTGTCCGGGACAGCAAATACGACCCAAGGAACCATAACCAACACTTCAAAATAATCAAGTTACATTTTTTGGCATTTTATGACAATTAAACTGGTATTCCGCCAGTAGTGCCTGTATTATCGCCATCCATGGTCCAGGCCGGACGTCTTGGTAATGAGCCGGTACCGGATCGCATGATATTTGTCCGGGACATCAAATACGACCAAGGGAACCATAACCAACACTTCGAAATAATCAATTTACATTTTTTGGAATTTTATGGCAATTAAACTGGAATTCCGCCAGTCGTGCCTGTATTATCCCCTGCCATGGTCCACGCCGGACGCCTTGGTATGGAGCACGTACCGGATCGCATGATATTTGTCCGAGACATCAAATACGAACCAAGGAACCACAACCAACTCTTCGAAATGATCAAGTTACAATTTTTTGGCATTTTATGGCAATTAAACTGGAATTCCGCCAGTCGTGCCTGTATTATCCCCTGCCATGGTCCACGCCGGACGCCTTGGTACGGAGACGATACCGGATAGCATGATATTTTTCCAGGACATCAAAATGACCCAAGGAACCATAACACACACTTCGAAATGATCAAGTTAACTTTTTTGGCTTTTTATTGCAATTAAACTAGAATTCTGCCAGTCGTGCATGTATTAGCGCCTACCATGGTCCAGGCCGGACGCCTTGGTACGGAGCCGGTACCGGATTGCAAGATATTTGTCAGGGACAGAAAATACTACCCAAGGAACCATAACCAAGGCTTCGAAATGATCAAGTTACATTTTTTGGCATTTTATGGCAATTAAACTGGAATTCTGCCAGTTGTGCTTGTATTATCGCCTGTCATGGTCTAGACCTGATGCCTTGGTACGGAGCCGGTATAGGATCGTATGTTTTTTGCTCGGGACATCAAATATGACCCAAGGAACCATAACATACGCTTCGAAATGATTAAGTTACATTTTTTGGCATTTTATGGCAATTAAATTGGAATTCCGCCAGTCGTGCATGTAATATCACCCGCCATGGTCCAGGCCGGACGCCTTGGTACAAATCCGGTACCGGATCGTATGATAATTGTCCGGGACATCAAATACGACCCAAGGAACCATAACCAATGCTTTGAAATGATCAAGTTACATATTTTATCACTTTATGGCAATTAAACTGGAATTTCGCAGATCGTGCATGTAATATCGCGCGCCATGGTCCAGGCCGGATGCCTTGGTACGGAGCCGGTACCGGATATCATGATATTTGTTCGGGACATCAAATACAACCCAAGGAACCATAACCAACGCTTCAAAATGATCAATTTAAATTTTTTTGTATTTTATGGCAATTAAACTGGGACTCCGCCAGTCGTGCCTGTATTATCGCTTGCCATTGTCCTGACCGGACGCCTTGGTACAGAGCCAGTACCGGATCGTATGATATTTGTCCGGGAAATTAAATACGACCCATGGAACCATAACCAACACTTCAAAATGATCAAGTTAAATTTTTGGCTTTTTATGGAAATTAAACTGGAATTCCGCGAGTTGTGCATGTAATATCGCCCGCCATGGTCCAGGCCGGACGCCTTGGTACAGATCCGGTACCGAATCGCATGATAATTGTCCGGGACATCAAATACGACCCAAGGAACCATAACCAATGCTTTGAAAGGATCAAGTTACATATTTTGTCACTCTATGGCAATTAAATTGGAATTCTGCCAATCGTGCATGTAATATCGCCCGCCATAGTCCAGGCCAGATGCCTTGGTACGGAGCCGGTACCGGATAGCATGATATTTGTCCGGGACATCAAATACAACCCAAGGAACCATAACCAACGCTTCAAAATGATCAATTTACATTTTTTTGCATTTTATGGCAATTAAACTGGAACTCCGCCAGTCGTGCATGTATTATCGCTTGCCATGGTCCTGACCGGACGCCTTGGTACGGAGCCAGTACCGGATCGTATGATATTTTTTCGGGACATTAAATACGACCCAAGGAACCGTAACCAACACTTCGAAATGATCAAGTTACATTTTTGGCATTTTATGACAATTAAACTGGAACTCCGCCAGTCGTGCCTGTATTATCCCCTGCCATGGTCAAGGCCAGACGCCTTGGTACGGAGACGGTACTGGATCGCATGATATTTCTCCGGGACATCAAATACGACCCAAGGAACCATAACCAACGCTTCGAAATGATCAAGTTACATTTTTTGGNAAGGCCGGACGCCTTGGTACGAAAACGGTACCGGATCGCATGATATTTCTCCGAGACATCAAATACGACCTTAGGAACCATAACCAACGCTACGAAATGATCAAGTTACATTTCTTGGCATTTTATGGCAATGAAACTGGAATTCCGCCAGTCGTGCCTGTATTATCGCATACCATGTCCAGGTCGGACGCCTATGTATTCAGTCGGTACCCGATCGCATGATATTTCTCAAGGACATCAAATACGACCCAAGGAACCATAACCAACGCTTCGAAATGATCAAGTTACATTTTTGGCATTTTATGGAAATTAAACTGGAATTCCACCAGTCATGCCTATATTATCGCCTGCCATGGTCCAGGCCGGACACCTTGGCACGGAATCGGTACCAGATCGCATAATATTTGTCATGGACAACAAATACGACCCAAGGAATCATAACCAAGGCTTCGAAATGATCAAGTTAAATTTTTTGATATTTTTGGGCAATTAAACTGGTATTCCGCCAATCGTGCCTGTATTATCGCCTGCCATGGTGTAGGCCGGATGCCTTGGTATGGAGCCGGTTCCGAATCGCATGATATTTGTTCGCGACATCAAATACAACCTTAGGAACCATAACCAACGCTTCGAAATGATCAAGTTACATTTATTGGTATTTTATGGCAATTGAACTTGAATTCCGCCAACCGTGCATGTATTATCGCCTACCATGGTCCAGGCCGGACGCATTGGTACGGAACCGGTACCGGATCGCAAGATATTTTTCTAGGACATTAAATACGACCTTAGGAACCATAAGCAATGCATCGAAATGATCAAGTTACATTTTCTGGAAATTAAACTGGAATTTCGCCAGTCGTGCATGTATTATCACCTGCCATGGTCCAGGCTGGACGCCTTGGTACGGAGCCGATACCGGACCGCATGATATTTGTCCGGGACATCAAATATGACCCAAGGAACTATAACCAATGCTTCGAAATGATCAAGTTACATTTTCTGGAAATTAAACTGGAATTTCGCCAGTCGTGCATGTATTATCACCTGCCATGGTCCAGACCGGACGCATTGGTATGGAGCCGGTACCGGATCGCATGATATTTGTCGGGGACAGCAAATACGACCCAAGGAACCATAACCAACATTTCAAAATAATCAAGTTACATTTTTTGGCATTTTATGACAATTAAACTGGTATTCCGCCAGTCGTGCCTGTATTATCACCTGCCATGGTCCTGACCGGACGCCTTGGTATGGAGCACATACTGGATCGCATGATATTTGTCCGGGACATCAAATACAACCCAAGGAACCACAACCAACACTTCGAAATGATCAAGTTATAATTTTTTGGCATTTTATGGCAATTAAACTGGAATTCCGCCAGTCGTGCCTGTATTATCCCCTGCCATGGTCCAGGCCGGACGCCTTTGGTACGGAGCCGATACCGGATACCATGATATTTGTCCGGGACATCAAAATGACCCAAGTAACCATAACACACGCTTTGAAATGATCAAGTTAACTTTTTG
Source organism: Nicotiana knightiana (assembly GCA_005239525.1). Classification (NCBI taxonomy): domain Eukaryota; kingdom Viridiplantae; phylum Streptophyta; class Magnoliopsida; order Solanales; family Solanaceae; genus Nicotiana; species Nicotiana knightiana. The sequence continues at coordinate 11,043 of ML423975.1, forward strand.
GCTTTTTATGGCAATTAAACTAGAATTCTGCCAGTCGTGCCTGTATTAGCGCCTACCATGGTCCAGGCCGGACGCCTTGGTACGGAGCCGGTACCGGATTGCAAGATATTTGTCAGGGACAGAAAATACTACCCAAGTAACCATAACCCAGGCTTCGAAATGATCAAGTTACATTTTTTGGTATTTTATGGAAATTAAACTGGAATTCTGCCAGTCGTGCCTGTATTATCGCTTGTCATGGTCTAGGCCTGATGCCTTGGTACGGAGCCGGTATAGGATCGTATGTTTTTTGTCTGGGATAGAGAATATGACCCAAGGAACCATAACATACGCTTCGAAATGATTAAGTTACATTTTTTGGCATTTTATGGCAATTAAATTAGAATTCCGCGAGTCGTGCCTCTATTATCACCTGCCATGGTCTAGGTCGGACGCCTTGGTATATAGCCGGTACCGGATAGCATGATATTCTTCCGGGACATCAAATACAACCCAAGGAACCATAATCAACACTTCGAAATGATCAAGTTACATTTTTGGCATTTTATGTAAATTAAACTGGAATTCCGCCAGTCGTGCATGTTATATCGCCCGCCATGGTCCAGGCCGGACGCCTTGGTACAAATCCGGTACCGGATCACATCATAATTGTCCGGGAAATCAAATACGACCCAAGGAACCATAACCAATGCTTTGAAATGATCAAGTTACATATTTTGTCACTTTATGTCAATTAAACTGGAATTCCGCAGATCGTGCATGTAATATCGCCCGCCATGGTCCAGGCCGGATGCCTTGGTACGGAGCCGATACCGGATATCATGATATTTGTCCGGGACATCAAATAAAACCCAAGGAACCATAACCAACGCTTCAGAATGATCAATTTACATTTTTTTGCATTTTATGGAAATTAAACTGGAACTCCTCCAGTCGTGCCTGTATTATCGCTTGCCATGGTCCTGACCGGACGCCTTGGTACGGAGCCAGTACCGGATCGTATGATATTTGTCCGGGACATTAAATACGACCCTAGGAACCATAACCAACACTTCGAAATGATCAAGTTACATTTTTGGCATTTTATGGAAATTAAACTGGAATTCCTCCAGTCGTGCCTATATTTTCGCCTGCCATGGTCCAGGCCGGACGCCTTGGCACGGAAGCGGTACCAGATCGCATGATATTTGTCCGGGAAAGCAAATACACCCCAAGGAACCATAAACAAGGCTTTGAAATGATCAAGTTACATTTGTTTTGCATTTTTGGGCAATTAAATTGGTATTCCGCCAGTCGTGCCTGTATTTTCACCTGCCATGGTCCAGGCCGGACGCCTTGGTACGGAGCCGGTACCGGATCGCATGATATTTGTCCGGGATATCAAATACGACCTTAGGAACCATAACCAACGCTTCGAAATGATCAAGTTACATTTTTTAGCATTTTTGGGCAATTAAAGTGCAATTCTGCCAGTCGTGCATGTATTATCGCCTGCCATGGTCCAGGTTGGATGCCTTGGTACGGAGCTGGTACCGGATCGCATGATATTTGTCCGGGACATCAAATATGACCTTAGGAACCATAACCAACTCTTCTAAATGATCAAGTTACATTTTCTGGCATTTTATGGCAATTAAACTGGAATTCCGCCATTCGTGCATGTATTACAGCCTGCCATGGTCCAGGCTGGACGCCTTGGTACGGAGCCGGCACCGGATCGCATGATATTTGTCTGGGACATTAAATACGACTCAGGGAACCATAACCAATGCTTCGAAATGATCAAGTTACATTTTTTTGAATTTTAAACTGGAATTCCGCCAGTCGTGCCTATATTATCGCTTGCCATGGCTAGACCAGACGCCTTGGTACAGAGCCGGTACTGGATCGCATGATATTTGTCCGGAACAGCATATACGACCCAAGGAACCACAACCAACACTTCGAAATGATTAATTTAAATTTTTTCTGCATTTTATGACAATTAAACTGGTATTCCGCCAGTCGTGCCTGTATTATCGCCATCCATGGTCCAGGCCGGACGCCTTGGTATGGAGCCGGTACCGGATCGCATGATATTTGTCTGGGACATCAAATAGGACCCAAGAACAATAACCAACGCTTCAAAATGATCAAGTTACATTTTTGGCATTTTATGGAAATTAAACTGGAATTCCGCCATTCGTGCATGTAATATCGCCCGCCATGGTCCAGACCGGATGCCTTGGTACAGATCCGGTAGCGGATCGCATGATAATTGTCTGGAAAATCAAATACGACCCAAGGAACCATAACCAATGCTTTAAAATGATCAATTTACATTTTTTGGCATTTTATGGCAATTAAACTGGAACTCCGCCAGTCGTGCCTGTATTATCGCCTACCATCGTCCTGACTGGACGCCTTGGTATGGAGCCAGTACCGGATCACATGATATTTTTCCGGGACATCAAATACGACCCAAGGAACCATAACCAACACTTTGAAATGATCAAGTTACATGTTTGTCATATTATGGAAATTAAATTGGAATTCGGCCAGTCGTGCCTATATTTCGCCTGCCATGGTCCAGGTCGGACGCCTTGGCATGGTACCGGTACCAGATCGCATGATATTTGTCCGGGACAGCAAATACGACCCAAGGAACCATAACCAAGGCTTGGAAATGATCAATTTACATTTTTTGGTATTTTTTGGCAATTAAATTGGTATTCCTCCAGTCGTGCCTACATTATCGCCTGCCATGGTCCAGGTCGGATGCCTTGGTACGGAGCCGGTACTGGATCTCATGATATTTGTCCGAGACATCAAATATGACCCAAATAACCAAAACCAACACTTCGAAATGATCAAGTTAAATTTTTTTGAATTTTATGGCAATTAAACTGGAATTCCGCCAGTCGTGCATGTAATATAGCCCACCATGGTCCAAGCCGGACGCCTTGGTACGGAGCCGGTCCCGGATCACATGATATTTGTCCGGGACATCAAATATGACCCAAATAACCAAAACCAACACTTCGAAATGATCAAGTTACATTTTTTGTCATTTTATGGCAATTAAACTGGAATTCAGCTAGTCGTGCCTGTATTATCGCCTGCCATGGTCCAGGCCGGACGCCTTGGTACGAAGCCGGTAGCGGGTCACATGATATTTTTCTGGGATAGAAAATACGACCCAAGGAACCATAACTAACGCTTCGAAATGATCAAGTTACAATTTTTATCATTTTATGGCAATTAAATTGGAATTCCTTGAGTCGTACCTGTATTATCGCCTGCCATGGTCCAGGCCAGACGCCTTGGTACGGAGCCGTTATCGGATCGCATGATATTTGTCCCGACATCAAATACGACCTTAGGAACCATAACCAATGCTTCGAAATGATCAAGTTACATTTTTTGGCATTTTATGGAAATTAAACTGGAATTTCGGTAGTCGTGACTTTATTATCACATGCCATGGTTCTGACCGGACGCCTTTACGGAGCCGATACCGGATCGCATGATATTTGTCGGGGGAAAGAAAATACGACCCAAGGAACCATAACCAACACTTCGTAATAATCAAGTTACATTTTTGGCATTTTATGGAAATTAAACTCGAATTCCGCCAGTCATGCCTATATTATCGCCTGCCATGGTCCAGGCCGGACGCCTTGGCACGGAACCGGTACCAGATCACATGATATTTGTCCGGAACAGCAAATACGACCCAAGTAACCATAACCAAGGCTTCGAAATGATCAAGTTACATTTTTTGGCATTTTTGGGCAATTAAATTGGTATTCCGCCAGTCGTGCCTNGACCTTAGGAACCATAACCATCGCTTCGAAATGATCAAGTTACATTTTTTGGCATTTTATGGCAATTAAACTGGAATTCTGCCAACCGTGCATGTATTATCGCCTGCCATGGTCCAGGCCGAACGCATTGGTACGGAACCGATACCAGATCGCATGATATTTTTTTGGGATATTAAATATGACCTTAGGAACCATAACCAACTCTTCGAAATGATCAAGTTACATTTTCTGGCATTTTATGGCAATTAAACTGGAATTCCACCAGTCGTGCATGTATTATCGCCTGCCTTGGTACGCAGCCGGTACCAGATCGCATGATATTTGTCCGGGACATCAAATACGACCCTAGGAACCAGAACCAACACTTCGAAATGATCAAGTTACATTTTTTGGAATTTTATGACAATTAAACTGGTATTCCGCCAGTCATGCCTGTATTATCGCCATCCATGGTCCAGGCTGGGCGCCTTGGTACGGAGCCAATACCGGATCACATGATATTTTTCCAGGACATCAAATATGAACCAAGGAACCACAACCAATGCTTTGAAATGATCAAGTTACATTTTTTGGAATTTTATGGCAATTAATATGGAATTCCGCTAGTCATGCCTGTATTATCCCCTGCCATTGTCCAGGCCGGATGACTTGATATGGAACCGGTACCGGATAGCATGATATTTGTCCAGGACATCAAATACGACCCAAGGAACCATAACACACGCTTCGAAATGATCAAGTTACATTTTTTGGCATTTTATGGCAATTAAACTGGAATTCTGCCAGTCGTGCCTGTTTAACGCCTACCATGGTCCAGGCTGGACGCCTTGGTACGGAGCCGGTACCGGATTGCAAGACATTTGTCAGGCATAGAAAATACAACCCAAGGAACCATAACCAACTCTTTGAAATGATCAAGTTACATTTTTTGGAACTTTATGGCAATTAAATTGGAATTCCGCCAGTCGTGCCTGTATTATCGCCTGTCATTGTCCAAGCTGGATGCCTTGGTACGGAGCCGGTACAGGATCGTATGTTTTTTGTCCGGGAAAGCAAGTACAACCCAAGGAACCATAACATACGCTTCAAAATGATTAAGTTACATTTTTTGGCATTTTATGGCAATTAAATTGGAATTCCGCGAGTTCTGCCTCTATTATCGCCTGCCATGGTCTAGGTCGGACGCCTTGGTATAGAGCCGGTACCGGATGGCATGATATTCTTCCGGGATATCAAATACGACCCAAGGAACCATAGTCAACGCTTCGAAATGATCAAGTTACATTTTTGGCATTTTATGGAAATTAAAACTGGAATTTCGCCAGTCGTGCATGTATTATCGCCTGCCATGATCCAGTCCAGACGCCTTGGAACGGAGCCGATAGCGGATCGCATGATGTTTTTCCGCGACAGCAAATACAACCCAAGGAACCATAACTAACGCTTCGAAATGATCAAGTTACATTTTTTGGCATTTGATGGCAATTAAATTGGAATTCCTTGAGTCGTGCCTGTATTATCGCCTGCCATGGTCCAGGCCAGACGCCTTGGTACGGAGTCGGTACCTGATCGCATGATATTTGTCCGGGACATCGAATAAGACCTTAGGAATCATAACCAATGCTTCGAAATGATCAAGTTAAATGTTTGGGTATTTTATGGCAATAAAACTGGAATTCCGCCAGTCGTGCCTGTATTATCGCCTGCCAGGATCCAGGTCGGATGCCTTGGTACTGAGACGGTACCCGATCACATGATATTTCTCCGAGACATCAAATACGACCCAAGGAACCATAACCAACGCTTCGAAATGATCAATTTACATTTTTTGGCATTTTATGGAAATTAAACTGGAACTCCGCCAGTCGTGCCTCTATTATCGCCTGCCATGGTCCTAGCCGGATGCCTTGGTACGGAGCCAGTACTGAATTCCATGATATTTGTCCAGGACATCAAATATGACCTTAGGAACCATAACCAACGTTTCTAAATGATCAAGTTATATTTTCTGGAATTTTATGGCAATTAAACTGGAATTCCGCTAGTCGTGCATGTATTATCGCCTAGCATGGTCCAGGCTGGACTCCTTGGTATGGAGCCGTTACCGGATCGCATGATATTTTTCCGGGACATCTAATACGACCCAAGGAACCATAACCAATGCTTCGATATGATCAAGTTACATTTTTTGTCATTTTATGGCTATTAAACTAGAATTCCGTCAGTCGTGCTTGTATTATCGTCATCCATGGTCCAGGCCGGACGACTTGGTATGGAGCGTGTACCAAATCGCATGATATTTTTCC